>VMRN01000252.1:0-10000 GCA_010277015.1 Poeciliopsis turrubarensis
TTTAATAAACAAAGCAGACTCCAGTGCCCAAAAATGCCACTAACTGAGGAATAAGAATTTATCTCGTTTTATCTAGTTATATTGTTTGAGTAGTAACCACAGAGAAGGGTTTTTTTTTGTAAATCTCATGAAAGAAACTTGAACCTTCTAGCTTTACAAATTCACAGGGAAACCTGTGAATCTTTCCCTAATATATAAAACAGAGCACCATAGTATCACAATAGTATATTGACAAAAAAAAATGCTCTTACCTTTAACTCTTATTTGAAGAGGATCATCAATAGCTGTCGCTCTGAATGCCCCGTTCTCGACTCTGAAGAAGTATTTGTCTGAATGACTTGTTGTTAGATTGGGAAACCGAGTGGTGCAGTTTTTCTCTTTCAGGTTTCCAATCATATCCAGTGAATAGTTGTTAATTGACCCACTGCTGTGGAAAATAATGCTTGGACTGGACAAAAGATTTACACCACCTTTTATCCAAACTCCATAGATAGTTTCACTGCTGTTATATGTAGGATGTTCTGTTTCATAGGTACATGGGATTTGCAAGCAAGATCCAGTCAGAGCTTCCAAGATATTTGGTGTAGTGATGATGAGAGCTGGTGTTTGACCAGAACAGTAGTCAGCACCTGCAAAGCAGACCGAAAATGAACAAAATGTGGAGCAAAATCTGCCTTCAGGAAAAATTCCTAATCCATAAAACTCCAGTTCACTTCTACCATGTTCCAAGTTGAGCCTTTAAACAATATCAAGATCAAATATTTCAGACTAGAAATTATTTTTTTTACAAGTCAACTTGAAAGGACCAGAATAAACATCTCACCTGGAAGAAGGAAGAGACTCAGTAGCATGTTGACGATCAGCAGGTTCGCAGTCAGAGCCGCCATCAGAGTGTGACGGTCCGCCATCTCTCATACTGGAGAAGATTTCAGAAAAACCTGTTAGTTTTCAGGGTTTTTTTATATCAAAGTCACTTTTTCATAAAGCTTTGCTTGTCTTTGGCAGTAAATTAAAACTGCCCTGTTAAATAAATAACAATAAACAGACAGTACTAGGAGTAGGTTCAAGTGATCGAGTCTTCAGAGTAAAGACACACCACAAAGTCAAGTACAATGAATCGCACTATATTCAGTTAATATTACTGAAAATAGTAATATTAACTAATACTAGTTAATATTAGTAATATTACTGATATTATGTTCAGTAATATCAAAAAGTTTTGGGGAGGGTTTTCTGTAAAAGTCACAAAAACTGCATAAGTTCTAAAGATATTCTTACCCAATCAATACGAAGCCAAACCAATTAAGCAAAATCGCTTCCAATGAAGAAATATGCAAATGTTTCCTGGTGAACAGAAAATCAAAAGAGCAACTTCTCTGTGTGAAAGCCAGCGTTGTGTGAAAGCCAGCAGCTGCTTTTCTTCCTCTTATGTAAAAGAGGATGTCAGGTAAACAATTTGATTTTCAGGGTGTGTTGGATTAAATATTTAATTAGGTGGAGGATTCTTAGTTTCTATTCGCTATGAAATGTTTTTTTTTTTTTTTTTTTACAGTTATCTACAACTAAATCCACATTTTTTTCAAACATCCAATTTTGTTGTGTTTATTATCCTGCTTTAAAAATAACTATTTTTTTCTTGAATATTAATACTTTTACATTTGTTAATTGATTGGGATATTAAGCTTGGGATTCCTATTTTAGGCTGGACATGTTCGGTGTACAAAGATTGCTGACAAATTGATGATAAGAAAAATCGAGCTTCCTCATAGTTGTGGCAAATATTATCTTCATTAGCTGCAGAATACCAAGAATATCTTTCCTTCATGAAACATTGGAATTACATAACTCACTGGTGTCACAGTGGCTTTCAAGAAAAACCACTGTTGGAGGAAACTCATATCAACGCTCCACTGGAGTTCGGTAAAAGGCACATGAGGTCAAGTAAAAACATAATGTTTGGGTTGATGACTTTAAAATTGAACTTGTAGCTACACGGCTAAGGATGCTTCAGTACCTTTTATACTCTTCTGCAACAGTAAAATAATTCACGCAGGTCCGTCATATTTCCTGTCTCCATCTCAGCAGCAACTGAGCTCCCAGATGCTTTGACGCTCTCATGCAATAAGCAACAGCAACCCCTCATGTTGTTGCGAGGAGCCGAGCTTTTGGAGCAGGTTTGTGCTCTAGTTTCAGCACTGGATGCCTTTATTGAAGTCACCAGAAAGGAAATGGGCCAAGAGGAACTTAAAAACATGGACCTCGCTTATCTCAACTGCAGCTAATACGTGACCTCATGTCAACTCATATGACTAATTTTATATGTTTGTTGTCCCATTTTTTTTTTTTTTTTTGGATGATTTTGTTGAAATGATTTCACAAAATGATTTCTCCACTGACACAGAGCACGGAAAAGAAGAAGCCTTACAGTTTGTGTTCTATCTTTTTTATTATTATTATTATTATTTTTACTTGTAAAGTGAAGAAAGAACAATAGAAAGAGAAAGGCTTTTTGTCAATCCCTTTATTTGAAACAGGAGGATGTACATGTGGCTAAATCGTAATCCTTCCTTACTTGCCAGAGAACAAAGCGCATGACGAAAAAAAATAGTAGAACCGGGTATTACTTCCCTTTGCAATTCAACACAATCAATTTTACAGATTGTTGTTTTAAAGAACGAGGTTTAGATTTCCACTCACACATCTACTAAAAAAAGCAAGAAAGGAAAAGTAAGAAAGACAATTTTTGATACATGTGTCCCAATAGCTGAGCTGACTTCATAACTGTGAGTTTGGTATTAGGAAAAGTTGCTGTGTGTGTGACTAATTAAATAATGTCAAGGTAACTTTCTTGATAAATCGAATACGTAAGTAACCGAGACGACAAATCCAAAGAGATCCTTTTGTAGGATCTCTTTGGATTTGCTTCATTTCCTGATCAAACCAAGTGTCTGTTGCGTCTCGTTCTGTTTGCGGTTCACGCCAAACTTCTTTCAGTCACAGTCACAAATCTGTTCCTCACTCTTATCATCCACTTCCTCAGAATAAATAACTATGGTTATGAGATTTCATTTGCTTAATCTGGTTTGAATTCCTTTTGTATTTGTAAAAGACACTTGGGAGAATAACTGCGTAGCACAGAAAGATTATTCTTTTAAAAATCTTTCTCAGCATGCCGCTAAATAAATACAATATCCAAACATTAAACAATTCAAACTTTTGTATAATTAAATGGTTCACTCTAAATACGGGAAACTGTCTCGACGAATTATGTTGTTGTTGTTACCCAGCATTGTTAGCGTCAACATTATAATTGCTTTGTTGTTTATATTACTGGAGTTATCATTAGTTTTTTATTAAACGCATTAAGCAAGAATCTGATTTTTTATTTATTTTTTTGCTTGGAGTAGCTAAAACAGGCACTAAAATATCACATCAGGAATCACAATCTTGTGGCAGTTCACACATGGAGGGCGAGAAGCATGATCTCAGGACGATACATAGGAGGAAACTGAGTCACGTTCAGACACCAAAGGGGCACCAGATGAAATGCAGCGTTATCATTTTCCTTCCGCTTGCTGCCTGGTGTTTCTGGAAAGCGCGGCGGCTTGTTTTCTGTCTGAAAGCGGCCTGCTCTTCCTGTTTTGCAGGCAGTGCAGTGCTCTCTGGCCGTGGACCGTGCCAACGAAAATGCTGAAGGAAACAGCGGCACCCAGCTGGAGCTCGGCAAGGCGAGGAACACAGATAAAAGGGGCAACGGTTAAAGCGGTCAGATACTGACAGCTTTCCTGTCTCTGCGTGCTGATGCCGTGCAGAAAGTATTTCCCTCCAAACCAGTCATATCTGATTGCATGGATACTCAAAGCAAAGGAATGCGGGCATATTGATGCTTTTCTTAAGCGACACCACGGCCCCATGTTGCAAATTCTTGTCTTTTTTTTTTTTTTAATGGCAGATTAAAGAAACTCCAAATGTTCTAACTGGTCCCAGTTTGCAATCTACCTTCACATCAAATTTAAAAAAAAAAAAAAAAAAAAAGCTGTTTCAGAACACTGGATATATTTACATTTGACAGATACAAATATTTAGCCGAAACAATAGCTTGGAAATATTTCCATACATTCTGTCATTTGGAAGTTTTTGTTTGCTTTAAGTGCAACTTTTGTCTCTTCTCTAGTTCATAAGATTTTATGTCTTTTCCATTGTTTGTTTGATTTCTTTGTTTTTCTCTAATTTAAAGAACAATGTTGCACTCATTATGTATAACGAGTCTGACTGACTGACTGACTGACTGACTGACTGACTGACTGACTGACTGACTGACTGACTGACTGACTGACTGACTGACTGACGGACTCAGTCCGTGATTTGTCAAGGAAAACGTGTGTTGTTGTCCAGACTTTATTCAGCGTAGCCTCAGTTATTCCAAACTTTTCAAATATGACTGCGGATGTGAACGTCTTGAAGCGATTTGCTGACTTTTGAAGTCCAGCAGTTCAGATCTGAATTAAAAGGTCCTTTGTTCTGTTTCTAGCATTAAATCTTTTTCATGTTGCGATGGCATAGATTAAAATGCAAGCGTTCGACGTTCTCTAAACTTGAACTCTCCGAAACCTCTGAGAAAACAACAGTGGAGTTTGAACTTCCACTAAGAAAGAAATATAATGCAGATGACTTCAGCTGAGACTGACAACAGTTTGGCACAAACTGGCTGCTTTTTTTTTTTTTTTTTTTTTTTTTTTCACCCTTTAAGGATTTCTTTGTTTCATTCCAACGATGATCAGGAAAAAAAGTTTTCGGCAATTTTTTCTTGGTGCAATAAAAGGAAAGGAGGCGCTTTCCCTCTCTTTCTGTCGGCTTATGAGAATTTCCCGCCTCTGCATGCTCACTTGTTTCTCTTTTGTGCAGCTAGATGGGCCCCTGTTACTAAATTACTAAGGGCCACACAACAAAAATGGCAGTAAAAAAAAAAAAAAAAAAAAAAAAAAGGCTGAACTTTCAAGTTAATAGCCCAACATAACAACGCCCCGGGGAGTCGGTGATGGGTCCTGGGCGGATAGCTATGCTTGTGGTAATATGAATTCTTTGGCAATAGCTAACAGTCACCCATAGAGAGAGCTCTCAAATCTGTGGTATGAAATTGATATTTCTCTCGGGGGCTGTGTGCAATGGATGCTGAAGACTTTCTGACTGTGGCAGCTTTAGAAAAATGAGCACTGGGTGGCATATGAAAGCCATCGACTGAATGAAAAGTGTTGGATATTAAATATCCCACCTCTCGCTATGAATGCCAGCCTTTCCTTGTTAGTGAGCACTGAAGTTTTTTTCCCCGACAAAAACAAAATGTGCAACATAAAGTCAACGTATTGTATCGCTGACGATTTTCAACTCTCTTCACTGACATCTGTTAAGCCTGAAACGTTGAAACAGCTGAACAGCACACGATGTTTTTGCGCCTGCTTCGTTTCAACAGGCCGCTTCGCCAGTGCAATGCATCGGCTCCGTTTTCCTCCTCTGTCCAAGAAACACAGATAAGAGTCCAGCAACAACAAACACCTTCCTCGGTCAATCACAGACTAAACAATGGCCAGAGACGATATGGTTGTCATCGGCCGGTGGCTACCAGCAGCAGCAGAGCTTGTTGTCGTCTGGATTCCTGAAGCTCTGAGGAATGTCTGGCTTCGATGCCAGCCACATACCTCCTCTGTACCGTTGATTTTTCCTTGTTTTCATTATCAGCCAGGTATTTTGGAGGGGATTGTATCTCCGCTTGACCAAAAAAATAAATGTTGCAATTAAAGGCAGCTGTTATCTCAGGAGATTGCGTTTTTTTTTTTTTTTTTCAAATGGCGCACAGCTGTATTGTGTTGTAACAGGCATTTGTTATTAGTGACACAAATCATCCTGGATGTATAAGTTTGTTCAACACCTACTTCTTTAGAGCCATCTGAAATGTTTTCTCAGCCTGTAGCGAGTTGTGATTATCAGTTTATTTTTTCTTTGTTGCCATAGAAGTGCAAACACATCAGCCAAATGTGAAAAAAAAAAACAAAACATGGTTTATGGGAGAGGAACTTTGCAAAAATATTAGCATAGGATGAACAAACCTTTAGTTTATGTTGAATGTGACCTTTCACCTCCAGGACTCTGCTCTATATATATATATAAGTCCACTTGGTAAACCATTGGATGGGTAAAAATCCTGCTTTGGGTGGAATAATTTTTTTATTTTGAACAAGTGAAACTGATAAATGAACACAATTAACTTTTAAAGTAGCTAATACCTCCCTGTTTGCTTGACAACTTGTGGACATGAAAGATATATATTTCTTATACATATACATTTTATACAAAAATGATTAAAAAATAGCAGAAACTACAGGTTTCATCATCGACATTTTCTCCCTCAAAATGTTCCAGACAATCTGTGTATA
This sequence comes from Poeciliopsis turrubarensis, assembly GCA_010277015.1. Classification (NCBI taxonomy): domain Eukaryota; kingdom Metazoa; phylum Chordata; class Actinopteri; order Cyprinodontiformes; family Poeciliidae; genus Poeciliopsis; species Poeciliopsis turrubarensis. Next base: position 6,432 of record VMRN01000252.1, read on the forward strand.
ATTCAAAATGCTCACTAGCATTTTGCTGCAGCTTTTCAAAAGCTAACAGCAACTCCAAGAATGAATGAATAATGATTTAATATGCAAAAACATTTTTCTTTTGAAGCTATTATTTCTCATCAGTCCAAGCATCATCATATAAGCATGCAGTTGTTCGCTGTTTCATCAGTCCAGCAGTTTGTGTAATTTACAAAATGGCGATCTGACATTTTTTCTTTTTTTTTTTTTTTTTTACGCTTGATGTAAGACGCAGATCTTTTCTTTGAAATAATTTTCTTCGCATCTGTGAAAGAGTAGCCATATCAGCGGACTGATGTAAAGGTATCAAAGTGATTTACTAAACCAAGTTTTTTTAATGCTAAACAAACTGAGGAGAAGAAGAATCTCATCTATTAATCTTCTTGATGACTTAAAAAATAACTTCCTCCCACCCTTACCACGTCTTGATTTACATCCTCTGTCTTTTAAATTTCTGCACAGTGTGAAGCGCATCGCTGTAGATCCAGTTTTTGTGGAAAACCATTCCCGCCTGAGTTTTTTCAGATTAGATATTTATAACTCGATGCCTGGGGATCGCTTCGAGGAGAGAAATCATGGAACAGGAAGGAGAATGATACAGTATAAAGAATGATTCAAAGCCTTGATGCAGTGGGTGTCCACCTATATTCGCTGATTGAACCAACAGATATTTTACAGTAGAAGTTCTCCAAATGAAAAAAAAAAAAAAAAACACACACAGGCACTTTTCAAAGCATAGCTTTTGTCTGTATCATTACGTGAGCGATATGTTTAAAGTTTAGCCGCACCCACAGATGTTTTTAAATGCCTTTTTTTTTTTTTGTTTTAGTAGTGTAAATGTTCTATGAAATAAAGCCATAAAAGTAAGGATGGTCTATAAATTCAGCTACGGTTCTGTGTGAGACGGCACAACATGTGGTCTCCAGATTTGGATGTGATGTTTGCAGCCAAAATTCTTTACAAATTGGCCCCACAGTTCTGTCACCTTAAATCCATTTGGGTGACGACAAAATCCATCTCCTGACAAGTGCTTTTGAATGTTGTTTTAATGCAAACCTTTCAGCAAGAGCCATACGTTTACAGTAGTAAACTGGTCAAATCTAAACAAATACGCTGCAGCTCAAATAACGCAGCGATCTGGAAATTTGGTCAGATTTTTAACCTAAATAGGAAGAAAACATGGATTCTACATCTCAAAGCTCAGCATCAGTGCCCTTTTTGTGCCATTTTGAGATGTTGTTGAGCTGGAATTTCACATTGACATCTCCAAGGAGTTCCGAATACCCCACCTACCTCTGCCCCCTCCAACCCAATAAATCAATCAGTTATTCTTTTACAAGTCTGTGACCATTGGTGGAACAGAACCTCCCTGCTGAGGACTGCAGCTAAGAAAACCATCCTGACTGACAGAACAATGAAAGGCAAAGGAGGTGGGTGAACAAGGTGTGGGCATAGCTGTGTATATGCGTGTGTGTGCGTGTGTGTGTGTGTGCGTGCGTGTACGTGTGTGTGTGCAGGTATGCGTGTGTGTGTGTGACTACACATTTTTCTTCTTCTTCTTTTTCATTTCTGCAGAGACTGTATGAGATTCTGTGTACCTCAAGTCTCTGGACCCCCATCTGAATGCGAGTTCAGCCTCTCATCCCGGCTTTCTCCAGGGAGGCCCCGCTTCTTGGCAAAGAAATGCCTGGGAGTGGGCTTCTTAAATAAAAGGCAGCGCTCCTCGCGGGCTGTGGACAGCGCTTGGCTTTTTCTTTTCATACTTTACCTCCCCTGTGTCTCTGAACCCAAGTGGGCTTCTGCCTTTGCTGCTCCATCGCTTCAGGAGTAATGGCTTTACCTTGAGGCTGAGGGGGAAGGATGCAGGGGAAGGGAGGGCACTAAGCTTAACACTGGTCAGTAAGATGCCCGTGTTGAGCAATGAAAGTTATGGCTGTTTTTTTGTTGTTGTTGTTGTTGTTGTTTTACTTAAAAATAGCTTTCTCCCTTTTTTTCCAGAAAACTTTATCTTTTTTATTTACTCCAGTTTTTTTGTCTGATTTAGAAATTTGCTTTTCATTGTGAGGATTTAAAAAAAAAAAAGTAAAAAAAAAGAGAACAATCTGTAAAGATTATAAATATAAAAAAAACTATTCCCCGCAGCCCATTTCTTTAAGAAATCTTTCAGAACAGAATGAATGTACTCGAGGTAGCAATCTTTTTACAAAAGTTTTAGTGTGAGAGTATGCTGGTGCACTTTTCTTGTTTATTTTACAATTCATACGCAGAGACAACATGTAATGAGGGAGCTGTATGTAAATAATCATGCCCACACATTAACTAAGTTGAGTACAGGTTTTCGGTTCGCACTCTCGTTTCTCTGTCAGCTGAGCGGCAAATAGCTGCATAAGTTTGCGGCAACTTGTTTATGCTGCAAACTGACTTAAGAGCAGAGCCGGCCCAAGGCAAAGCGAACTTAGCGGCTGCTTAGGGAACCCCAGACCTTTGGGGTCCTCCATAAATGCTTGAACATCAACTTTTTAGATTTTTTATGCGAGCTAGAATCTTAACGTTTGTTTACTGACACTGAGGATACTATCAATCTAAAAAAAAAAAATAAAAAAAAAATGACCTTTTTAAAATCAACATTTAAATTTAAGATTTATTTGACAAGATGTAAAGATTACACCAAATCTGTATTGAAATGCTGCTGGTTGTGCTGATGAGGAGCCCCAGACAAACCGTGGTTAGAAGAAATGGAAACATGTCTCTGTTGAAATAATTCAAAGGCTGCTCTGCAAACTGAACGGCTCTGGATGTTCAGCAGCTGCAGCTCGGAGAGATACGGAAAAGGAGCAGAAGGCTAACGTAGAAAGACTTTTCTGGAAACATATAAAGAGTAAAAGTAGAGCTTGGAGATGTTAAGAAGGGTAAATTCAAACTGAAGGAACAGTGGAGAGAAATGTAAGCCTCTTAGCAGCATGTAAAATATTGGGGGGCGAAGGGGAGAGGAAGTGAGAGGGAGGAACAAAGTTGTGGAAAAACGATGACAACAAAAAAGAGATGGAAGGGAAAGACACAAAAAGAGGAAGACTGGTTCCTGGGCTGCACATCAAAGCAGGTCAGCAGCAGAGGCTCCAGGCTGGTCCTCCCAGCACCTGCTGCTGCCCCGCAGCCAAGGAAAACACATCATTCTAACAGACGCACAGCTTAATGGCTTCTGTGGAGAGACCTTTACCGGCTCCGTAACTCTCTCTGCAGACTCTCCGAAGCTGCAGCCTACACAGCAAAATACACACACACACAAAAACCCTCTCACAGCCCCGTTCACTGCTCCCGCAGGGTGACACATTCAGGACGAGATCGCACACAGCCCCAATTTTCCAACGTGTGATCCATCTGATCGCTTTATCACACCAGCCGCCTGAATCATGGATGAACCCAAGCACCTGTCAGAGTCATAAACTCTCCCACGTCAGAAACATGCTTTCAGTCGGTCCCACGTTTACAGTAAAACATTATCGCCTGGTTTCGGCATCGTGACCCCGTCTGTCCCCTCAAACGCCAGCGCT
>VMRN01000252.1:15001-167893 GCA_010277015.1 Poeciliopsis turrubarensis
AAAAAAAAAAAAGAAACTTTTAGTTTGAAGCCTGCAGCTCCCCTCACTCACCCCATCTCCCTCCCCCCTTTTGGTTTCATGAAATCATGACTACATTAAAAGAGGTGTGGACTTTCCAAGGAGCTGTCAGTCCAACAGGCCAGCAGGTACTTTGCTCAGACACACACAAACACACTTCCCTGTGGGAAAAGGTGCATGATTTATAAGCACTGTCGCCACTTCGCCAGGCTCCAGCTGCCATGAGTCGCACCGTAATTTTAAAGCATCATTTGTAGCAGTGATGAGGAGGCAACTCTGACTCATGCATGTGACGGCTGGTGCAGAAAACTAACGCCCCATCTGTCATTCTCAGCGGCAGTGATGTTCCTCCTGAGCTGGGGGAAGCCACATTTGAACAGGTAAAACAGAAACCTAACGTTGTTTATTTTCACAGTATACCGTCTGTTTATTGTTGCCCTAATAGATTTACACCAGTTACATCACTGGCGTTAAGTGTTGACAATTTGTTTTTGAAAGATTAGGCGAGAAGGAAAGTTCAGGAGCCTGCCAATGAGCAGTCTGCAAGAATTTATAGGACTATTTGCAAGTAACCACTTTTGACATTTCCACACACTACTTTAGGGGGGGAAACTTCTAAATGCATCTTAAATTATAAGCAAATTTATTGGTCCTGATTAAAGTCTCTAAGTAAAAGCAAGAGAAAAAAAACAACTCGGGTTTAAAAAAAGGATTTTGTAAGACTTTGGAAATCCTGAGCACATTTTTAAGCATAGTCTGGCCCTGGAAGATTAATATGAGAAAGGAGAGGTGGCTAAAGACTTTTGCAATGTGCCGTCCATACAAGGAATATTTTGTTCCCATACAAGAACTTATTCGAACTGAAGGTGAACCCAGAGCCTCCACGAAGAATAGGACTGTATATCTTGGATTATTCGGCTTTTAGCTTTATAACACAAAAATTCCAACAAAAATCACAAATTCCTGAGCTTAGCACAAGTTGTTGGTCCTGATTAAAATCTTTCTGAATTGTGTGTGTGGGGGTAGGGACTGGTGACAGAATGGTGGACGGCCAAGTCTTATTGATGCACTTTAGTGGTGAAGGATGGTCGTTATGGTCTCATGCAAAAGGCAAGCTATGTAGCTCAAATTGTTGAAGAAGTTAATGCTGCTTCTAATTGAACAAGTTTAGTGTAAATGTTGCATTTAAAGGGACAGTATTATGTTTTCCAGGCTCATAGGGTCAATTTATTGCACAAGTATCTATGTTACTTTCAGTTGTTGTAAAAACGCTGCATATATCATATATGACTTCAAACAATTGACTTTGCAATTTAATGCACATCATCACAACAACGTATTTCTCCATTAGTTGCACTGAGAAGTAGCTCATATAATGAGCTCAGTCGCTGCAGTTCCACCTGCTAAGAACTGCTGTTGCTAGTCTGAAGGAGCTCAGTAGATTAATCGTAAGCGAGCGGAACTCTGTGTGGCAGAAGCTCGGCTTGGAGACTGCAGCTCTGAGAGCCGAGTGGAAAATACATCACTTTTGTAACCCTGAATGGCTGGAGATTAAAGGATTTTTAAATTATCCATAAAAGAGTCAAGGCAACACTCATCGGTATGTTTCTGATGAGTTAATAACATGATGAAAAGTTGATTCTACATAATACTGCCCCTTTAGAGAGAGGCTGTAAAGGGGCGTGTTTTGGCGAAAGTCGCTCCTTTTGTACCAGCAGGGACACCGTTCTCCAGCCGAGATTCACCATGGCCTCTGCACTGACTTGCACAGCATTTATTCCGTGTTTACTGTCTTTTACGTTACTATTTGCTGCTGTGTTTTGCGACGCTGATGCAGAAGAAGAGGAGCACGCCAAGCACACATACACTGTAGAGATGTTCACCGAGGCGGTGCCAACTGCGCCCCACTTTGTCATGTTTTACGCCCCATGGTAAGTGCAGAAAATGAGTGCCTTTGAGCGACGTTTGACAGACTAGTCGGTTATGGCATCTCTCTGTCTCTCTTTGCCAACTCTTGTAAGTGCAGAAAACCTCCCGCGTTGTCGTGGTAACAGTTTATCGGTAAACTGGCTGGGAAGCTACTAAGCTACCTCGCCCACCCGCTAAACAACAGTTGACTCGGTTAGCTTAGATGCTGGGTTAGATTAGCATAGCCAAATAGCGGCTTATCGGATTTAAACATTCACAGTTAGCTCTCCGTAGCTTAACGTCACACATACTTCAGGCAGCTGACATAATGTTGCGCATCGTCAGGGGAAAAAAAGGTACTAAACTACAGTTGTTGTTTTTGCACCACGTAGGGGAAGTTTTCAAAGTTATGTGGAGGTAGCTTTGCTTACGTGGCACGCACTGATTCACTGTTACGTGATTGGTTTCAAAACTGGGGTCCGCGGTCCTACAGAGGCCCTTCGTTGTGTAAAGGGGAAAAAAAGGAGATGAGGAGCTCAACTGTTTGTAAATGTTGTTTTATTAGTCGTCTCATCTGGACATGAAATTCTGCATAAACTGATTCAAATGAATTATGTCCTTAAATTCCATCAAGTTAAGAGTATAATGGCACAATGTTGGTCAGCTGTCAATTTAAACCAAACGGGAGCAATTCTAAAACATGCAATGCGATATTTTTAATTGCTGTAATTGAGAGTTGCCCCATCCAAGGATCACCAAACATCTCACAATGTACCTTGTTTTTATATTGAGGTCTGGTGTGATTTCTCAAAGCTTAGTGGGACTTTCAGTTGGATAGTAAGGCATATTGTGGTGTATAACTCGGCAGCATTAACCTTCACAGTATTCTCTTTCGGTGGGGAGACTGTTCTGAAATCTATTAGGATTATTTTCTGTTGTAAAACAAAACTTTTGCGTGGTCCACATTGTGCTTGCATCTGGAATCCTTTTCTTTGCCATTAAAAATAAAATTCAAATAAATTGTTTTAGCAAATGGCAACAGGCACCAGAATATAGTAAAGGGAAAAAATATATATACTTTTCATGTTATTTAACTTATCTGTAATGTAAGGGAAAGTGAACATCGGCCGATACCGATTTTTGACTCAGATATAGCCATAGTTTTCCCAAGTTTCACATCTTTCCAACAAAACCAGAATAAGTTTTTCAGTTAGTCACGTGAGCTGTAAACATTTTATCAGCGTAAAACCTGGAATGCAAACGTGTCCAATGACCCATTTTTATCACTTTACGTCCAGGTGCGGTCATTGCCAGAGACTTCAGCCTGCCTGGAATGAACTGGCAGACAAATACAATGGCATGGATGATCCTCCTGTATATGTGGTGAAAGTGGACTGCGTCCAGAACACCAAGTTCTGTTCCAGCGAGCACGGCGTCCGAGGATACCCTACGTAAGTGAGAGAAGCATCTACCATAAACGCCACAGAGAGATGCATAGACAGGAGAGTTTGTCTGCTTGAAAACAGAAAAAAAAAAACTCTGAACAACATGCAAATTATTCAAAACATTCATTCATATCAGAAGTGAATCTTGCAAATTTTTCAGTTCTTGGCTAAAAATGTGACTCATAAGATCTGACTGTGAAATGGTAAACTCACTGGAGCACTTATGTTAACACACCTCTTACACTTAGAAATAAACTTGCTTTCCGTTAATCATTGAAATTGGTGACACATTGACCCAAATGTAGTTAAATATTCTGCCAGAAATCTTCGTCTGAACCCTAATCTTGCTGCTGCCGGCCCTCTGCACCTGCGAACGCAGCAGAAACACAACCGACTCTGAATAATTATTGACTGTTTGGTTTAATAGCCAATTTTATTCATTTGAATTGTGTGCTATTATTTTGCGTGCAGACTAAAGTTGTTTAAGCCAGACCAAGAAGCAGTGAAGTACCAGGGACCAAGAGATCTGCAGTCTTTGGAGACGTGGATGCTGAAGACGCTCCAGGAGGAGCCTTCAGTGAGTTTCTTTCACTCAGTGATCAGCCTCAAAGCGGCGTTTTGTGATTTAAAATTTCTATCCTCTTCTGCTCTCCAGGAACCAGTAAGTGAGCAGGAACCCCCTAAAGCCCCAGAGCCCAAACAGGGCATGTATGAGCTCACTGCAGCTAACTTTAAGGAACACATATCCAAAGGTAAATGTGAAGCTTCAGTTGTCTCACGAGTTACTGGGTAATTAAATGTTCTTTTATTGCACTTGCAGCTGCATCCGGCTGTGATAGTTTCACTCTTGTTCCATATTTGAATGCTTTTTCAGTTTTCGTCCACGCTAAGATGTGATTCTGCAACTGTGATAAAGTAACTAAAATGGCTTAATGCTTTGCTTTGAATATCAGGATAAACTAATAATAAAAAAAAATGACTTGATATGATGTCACTTCATGTTTTAGGACTGGACAATAACAAACTCAATGAGAGGATGGTTCCTAAGCTCCACCGAAGCTCAAGAATCGTCATTAAAAATAAAAACAAATGATTTCCTGTTTGGATATGACACGGGCGCCTTTTACCGTTTGGGTATTACTTGTAGTTCTGCATCCTGGCAGCAGCAAAGCAATAATTTGAGCTATAAAGTAGCATACCTGGTTGTATAAGCCCTGAAAGGCTGGGTAAGCTTTTTACAGCAGGTAATGCTGTGTGCATTAAGAAATGAGTTTACATTACTAAAAGTATCAATCTTGAACCATGGCAACTTCTTTTTCTTTTTAAATTTATATTCATTTCTTGCAATGGCTTCTGTGTTTCATTTCCAGGTTCTCATTTTATTAAGTTCTTTGCACCCTGGTGCGGCCACTGCAAAGCCATGGCGCCGACCTGGGAGCAGCTGGCCTCCAGCTTTGAGCACTCTGACGACGTAAAGATAGGAAAGGTGGGCTGAGGGTGTCGTCACTGTCGAAAACAGTCTTAGAAGACATCCACACTTTATAAGCTTAATGTTTTGCTTTAAATGTTCAACTTCTAGCGATGTTGCAGGTTGTAGTTGTGCGTTATTTCCCGTCTTTAGATCAAAGTCCCTTTGCCCAGTCAGTTGATTTGTGTGGCAGAACAGGTTGTTCATCACGTGAGGTGTTGCCCGTTTCCATGGGAGGGTCAGAAACGATGCAGGTGCCAGTGTTTGGTGTGATGTCACTCCTGTAATTTGCCTGTTGACCCAGGTGGACTGCACGCAGCACTACGAGGTGTGCTCTGAGAACGGTGTGAGAGGATACCCAACACTGCTGTTCTTCCACAATGGACAAAAGGTTTGGGAGCCGGCTGCAGTGTTGACCGATGACCCAGTCTAGCGTGTGTGTCCGTGTGATAATTCTCCTGCTCTTACTTGTTTTTATTAAGATAGAACAATACAAAGGGAAGAGAGACCTGGACTCGTTCAAAGAATTTGCAGACAACCAGCTGAAGGCTGTGCTCTCTGCAGAGCAGAAGGAGGAACCAGCCGAGGAGCAGCAAGCAAACGAGATCCCCACTGATGAGCCAGCAGACGAGGAGGTAAAGGTGGGTGTGTACAGCAGGCGTGCATACCACGTATAGAAAGGGATACTTTAGTGTTCTGTTCTGAATTTCTTTGGGTGTGACCGTATCTTGTAAAGAAATGTCATGGTATCAAAACAGCAACTCAGTTCATTTTGCTGATATGAATGGTGCCATTTATATAAGCACAACAACAACGCCTTGAAACGAGGCTCATCGTTTCAAATGACACAGTGGCATTTTACCACACGTTGTTAAAAGTAAATTGATATCACAAACCGTGTTCCAGTTGACTATTAAAGAAATGGTAAGCTAACGTTATCAAGTTTTACAGCTGGTACAGTAAAAAAGTAGTTCTTCAGTCGTTGGTAGACTAGTAAAGATTCTTTTTTTTCCATATCTACTACTAATGTTAGAAACTTAACAAAAGCATAAGATGTTTGCTTGCATAAAAGTCTGAGTTACAACTACGAGTGATCATGATTAATTTTCGTTAGACCCATAAAGTTTAAGTATGCCATTCTGTGTTTGCAGTCCGACGTGTTGATCCTCACTGAGAGCAACTTTGACGAAACGGTAGCGAAGGGCTTCACCTTCGTTAAATTCTACGCTCCGTGGTAAGATCACCTCTGAAGGAACAAATAACCATTTGGATATTTTAATAGTACTACTACATGACAATATAATCAATTTATAATTGCATCTGAAGCAGATTCTGAAGTCTCTACATAGTTTTGGTCCCGTCTAATGACCTTGTTCCACTTCTGCTTTAATATTAATTAATTTAATTAGTTGGGTTTAATGTAGGGGTGTCAGAGGTGAAACTACACAAAACACTTCAGATATTTCTTCTATGTGCCACTCTGTTATTCTCATAAGATCCCAAATAAATCCAAAAAAAACTGATGAATAATTTATATATACAATTTGTATTTTTCTTGCATAGTTTTAAGTTGACAAGCAAATATAATGCTGAATCATTTTTTACAAAGGGATTCTAAGTTCCCTATACATGTCAGTTCTTGATTAAAATGGCACAACTCTCATCTTCCTGCCGTGCAGGTGTGGTCACTGCAAGAATCTCGCTCCAACTTGGGATGACCTTTCCAAGAAGGAGTTTCCTGGTCTCACTGATGTCAAGATCGCCAAGGTGGACTGCACCGTCGAGCGCACGCTGTGCAACAAGTACTCTGTAGGTTTAACTCGAGTAACTCTGCAGCTTAAGCTTCACTCAAACTGGCTGTTAAGGCTAATCAAACCTGATGTAGTCTTGATTTTTTTTATCTTTATTTTTCTCTCAGGTGCGGGGTTACCCAACGTTGATCATCTTCAGAGCTGGGGCGCAGGGTGACGAGCATCACGGGGGGCGGGACCTGGAGAGCCTGCACAGCTTCGTGATGAGGCAGGCGAGAGACGAGCTGTAGGAAGCAACACCTCTCTACCTGGAATCTCCTGTTATCTGGCCAGCTGGACAAGAGTCTCGGTCCTGCAGCAGCCAGGTCGGGTTTCCTTCAGGACGGCGTTAAGCCAGCGACAGACTGATGTCATCATCTGGGTCTCTTTCTTTTGTATTTACAGACAGAATAAATGTGTTGGAAATGTATTTTTTTATAAATCTCACATTTGTAAACCTCTGCAAGCACTGGTTCAATAATAACCAGAAACACAGACAACTGTACCAAGACTTTCATTAAAAATTTGTTTTTTTTTTTGTTTTTTTTTTTTTTCTGACTCCTGTGGGTTCCCTCCCCTTCCTACTTAAATTATAAACCTCTGTTATGATGCTGTGACTCTTAAGTTGTAAAAGTTGTGACGTCTGTGAGGTTGAGGGTTATTTTAAAGGTACATCATGTATATCTGCTGATAGCCTATCTGATGTAACTCTCAGGGAATATAAGCGGACCAGAACAATGTCACTCACGCAAGATTGTAGTTGACACGGTAACCTGAGCCGTGGACGAGGACCAGATTGTTTACACTTCATTAAACACAAAACGCTCCAATAATGATCAATCACCTTCATTTCATGTGAAGCTGTACATGTGACATCTTTTTATTTTTTTTTTAGCTTTTGAAGTTTCGAGTCAATTTTGCAACTATTTTAGTTTGCTGCTTTTTCAAAAAAAAAAAACCCAAATGCAGTTTGTTTTTTTTCAAGCTCAGTGAATCGCAGATCAGGACCGTTAGCATTCATTTCTTTATTGCTGATCATTGCATTGATTGAAGCATCATTGAATGTCCCTGGTATAAATATGAATAGCTTACCAAATGACAATAACATGAAAACCTGAATTTATTTTACTTAATTCTCTAAAAAAAAAAAAACTTTTTCTAGGTTTAGAGAATTTCAAAGATTTTTTATGGCTCGTCCAACCTGCCTGTGTTCGGTGTTTATAGTCGACTGGCCATGTGAAAAATGTCCAGTGTGATGCAAGACGGCTTTTGTTGTCCAACCCAGGTTCACAAATGGGCAAAGGCAACAGTTTTATCAGTTTGGTTTCTTTTTGAGCGACACATGGTCTAAAGAGGTCCAGCGACACAACTATACATTTAGTTTTTCAATGGGCCTTATTTGTTCCTGATCCACAAGTTTTGTACAAAAACAAAAAGAAGTGGAAAGTTGTAACATAAGATTTCATAATAAATTTTGCCAAAAACATGTTTGTAGTTTTGGTATTTTTATTTCTCGCTTTAATGTGGTATTTTCTTTTTCAATAAAAGGTGCAATAAATAAGCTGAAAATGTACACGTATTTACAGAAAAAAAAAAAAAAAACAGTCTTAACAGGATCACAAATGTAAACAGCAGCTTTCCAGAGGTATATAATATTTAAGATCGGTTAGGCACAAAAGGTATTTTGATTGGTATGGATACAGGTTTTTTTTTGTTTTTTTCTCCTCTCTCGTTCAGATATGTTCTCTTAAATATTCCACGTTATTCAAGGCTCACAGTGATGCGCTCAGATGGGAAGACGCTGCAGCTAAATCTGAGCACAATGTCGCTCTCAGGATTGCAGAAGAAAAAAAAGAACTCGTCATACGGACCGTTTTGGTCTCTGCAAATGTTTTTCCACAATCCCTTGTAAAGGGGTGAGACGTGTTTGTGAGCTTTGCGAGTGCAGCTAAACAGAAATGGCCATTTGTGGCATGTCGGAGGGCGAAAGGGGGCTGAATTTCTGTCCTTTTTGTAGAAAAACACGGGAGTCTGGCCACAACATGGATCGGGTTAAACCGGCCCCGGAGAACTGCATGTCAGCCTGGGCCTGGCAAATATTGACACAGAGAGCATTATTTGGAGGAGTGTGCTGCTAAAACAGAATGCGGTCACTTCGGTTGAGTCCAAATTATATTTTGGGGAAAGTAAATATGGCTTGCGAGGAAAATACAGTAGGAAAAAAAAAAAAAAAGGATAAATACGAATGTACTGACTGATGCATCAGTTAGCGTTTGCTGTAAAGTCGCAACTGGCCTCGTTTATTCTCGTCTCGATGATGCGGGCTTTGCGTCGGCTCAGCAGGTGTTTGGGTCAGTCGCGGGGAAACCGATTTTTCGTACGCCTCCTCAGATTTGATCCGCTGTGTTTTCCATCGGAGAGGAGGTGGGAAGTGAAAGCAGCAGTCTGACTAGTCCATCGACAGATCGGTTACGGCCTCCCAGCGAGTTATGACTCTTCTTACGATTCAGTAAACACACAATATACAAACTCAACACTCTTCTTCCACACACAAAGTCTGTAAAAGTGAAGTCTGGAGTGCGACGCCAACAATGACTCAGTCTGGTGTCGATCCCCGTCCTTGCTGTCGACATGTTAATAGTTTCGGTTTGTGATTATTGAACTAGATGCTGCAAACCTCCAGGCTGCGGAGGGGGGGGAGAGGGGGGGAGAGAGAGAGAGCAAACAACTGGAGTTCAACTGAGTTCGGCCTTGTCCGTCGGCGTACAACCAGTCGTCACTGGCGTCAGTGGCAGCCACAGGCGCGTACCACCATGTTCTTGTACTTCTTCAGGATGACGTTGGAGTTGTCGTCGAAGAAGAGGACGGAGATGGCGTGGAGCTTGGTGGGGGCGCAGCAAGGCTTCGGCACGTTCTCCGGGTTCATCAGGTGCACCTGGAGATACGGGGAAAGCTGCAGTGACAACACTGTTTCTATAGGAGCAGATCCTGAAACTCACATGGAGACGGTTTCGCGAGGCGCCTCAGCAAATTCATACGATCGTGTCCTGTGACAAAGAGAGACTTCTGGGTGTCGAGCCAATTTTAATATCAGACAAAGATCTAAAAGCCAGTGATGATTTCATTTACTAAATGATGTGAAAGACTGTAAGCTTTACTACACATGGGTTGTGTTGCAAGACATATCAACGTCGGTGTAGTTGAAGAAAAGGATGGTTTTAGAAGGGCATAGTCAAAGTCCAGACCTAGATCCAATTGCAAATCTGAGACCAGATTTAAACATATCGGTCACGTGTTTTCAGTTTTATGGAAAACATGACAACAAAGCATGGATTTCATCTGAAATACACAAATGTACATATGCATGAAGCAGAGTGAGGCAGTCCTACCAGCGTTTGCACGATGGCGTGGTTGGTGGCATTCATGTGTCCATTCAGCGGGAAGGAACATTCTCCATCACAGTAGTTGGCGGCGTAGCCTTCGGGGGCGATGATCCAGTCCTGAAGAGACGCATATGAACTTAACTTCCGTGTGGCACATCTCTCTCTACTAGCTCTGGGCAGCGATTTGACAAAGAATCCTTAAAGTTTGCTTTAAAAATGCAAAAGCAAAAGTTTCTGCAGTCTTCTAAAAGTTTACGTCTCTGAGGACAAATTCCTGTCGGTATCTACCATATTACTCGAGGAAGCAATATTTCTCCCCTTTCTTCCTTCCTGTCTGCGCTCCACTGTTTCCGCCTGATGAGTTATCAGCATGTTTCAACCTCATTCCGACTTGTTTTCATGTTTTTAGCTTTCCACCACGTCGTTTCTCTTCTTGCATCTCTCTTTTCCCTTCTGTCTTACGGCAACGCGAGTCTTTTCCTTTGTTCTGAAACAAGACTGAGATTAACCAGGTATGTGTTAAGTTGCTGATGTGATGTGCGAGTGCGCATTCAGGTGAGCAATTGCTTGCGTTATTCCTCTAGATGTCAGTGGTGTGTCAACAGCTATCGGTGTGTTTGAATAAGATGAATGGATCTCTGGCCTTTTCTTCCACTGTTCCTCTCTGAACTCCCACACACACACACACACACGCACACACACTCACACACCTGGGGGCTGACATTTGGGTCCGCTCCCACTCGGCTGTGTATATCTGCCTCTCCGGCTGGTTTAATCTGCCTTGGTTTCTTATCACCTTGTGAGCGTGGCCTGCAGACGAAAACGCCTCCCACACCAGCAGCAGCAACTTATTTCTGTCTTTGTGACTTAAGACGCCTCGTCTGTGATAGTTGTATGAAGTCTAATAAGTCGAGGCTTATTAGAAGCTTTTTCAATGTTCTACATTTTTCCACATTCAGTTGCACATAATTCATCCAATTGTTTGCTTATTGTCTTGGAATGAATGAATTTATTGAAAAATCCTAAAAAAGATAAATAAAAAATTGTTTTAGCTTCTTTGGAAAGACTGAAACGAATTAACCGGACGATGTTTATTGAACAATGTCACCACACAGCTTCAGAAAAAAGGACAATTCACAAAGTTTTGGATTATTAGGTCCTAGTATTAAGAGTATATTAAATATGTCTTCTTCTTTTTGCTATTTTGTCACACAATGATAACCAGAGGAAAGGAACATGGCCCAATGTGGAAAAGCAGTTTCCTTCTAAACCTATTAACCGCTTCAGACACTACACCAATTTATAGAAATTCATGAAAAATAACATTTTGACAAAAAGTTGCACAGGTATTATTATATGTTGCTTCATATTCAACACACATAATTCAGTGGTGGTTCATGAAACTAACTCTAGGCATTGCTATTTCACTCCCTGACAAAGAATAAACTGATATAAGTAAAGAAAACAATTGTCAAGAACTTATTTTATACTTCTAACAAAGCAAATTAAAAATAAATAAAATAAGACACTACCTGGTTGTCCAGTTTTATCATTATAATAGCCAAAAGAGATTTTTGTCGATGACGTTTTCATTATTACAGAAAAACTGGAAAATATGTTTAGTGACACATCAGATTTTTCTAAGATTTACTTAGAAACACCTTTCATTCTTCCCAATAAAGAAGAATGAATAACCTTTGAGCTTAATTAACAGCATGTCAAGACTTGACTCATTAAAAACAAATTAAAAGCAGGACTTCATTAAAAATGCTTAAAAAGTAAAAGTACCTGCCAGCCCAGCTCTCTGAAGCTGACATACAGCTCGTGTCTTTTGCATGCCGTCTTCTGACTGCTGCTGTTGTAATCTGGAAAAAAGAAAGAACAGAAATCACTGGGAAACATCCTCAAGATCGTCAGTAAAACACACGACACGATTTCATTATCCTTTTGTCCCCTACATATCACATGAAGACAGCAAAACAGAAAAAAAAAACAACAAAAAAAAAAAACCTCCTCCCTCGGTGAATGGTGACGTAAAACACAATTTAGTGGAGTGAAAACAAACATTACCCTCCCGGCCGGAGAGCAGAAGAAAAACACAACTGGACTCGTGTAATGCTCTGGGTGGAGGAGCCTGTGTGGGCGTGAACCAGAGCTCATTACGTGCGTTTGTGCACCGTACGTGCTTCACACTCGTCCGCCGGACGGGGCATTTGAACCCGGGCCTGATTGAATTTTCCGGTGTCAGCCCATATTTGGCGAAACGCGCGCAAAAGGCGAGATGGTGACAACTGTGTGTTCATGGACTCTCCTGCCGTGCGGTTTGCTGCTCATCGCCTCTGTTCCGTTCTGCAGGCGTCGCGCGGGGCAGGTGCAGGTTTTTCTTGTTGTATTTTTTTTTGGGGAGGGGGTTTTGGAGTTGAAGAGGTCATTGCTGGCAGCGGGAGCCGCGCTGAAGTCAAAATAGTGACGCTGACTTTCCAAAGAAGGTTTCAAGGGCGGCCTCTCCGGCTTTTCTCTCTTCTTTCCTGTTGATTTGATTGCTAGGTTTATGATTTCATCATGAAGCTCTAAAAGGGAGGATAGGGAGCAAAAACTAAACAACCAAAACCAAAAAGAGACTTTCTGTGATGATGGCTCTGATTCGCATCCAGGATAGAGACGTTGGAGCTCATTATTTATCTTCAATTTTATCCTAAAGGGTTTGGCTTATTAGATGACATTCATTACAACTGATTATTTAGCTACTTAGTTGCTTAATTATTATTTTTACTAAACATTTATTTCAGAAAATCTAATTCGGATTAAAATCTCCTTTGCAAGGCAATCCTGGACGAGACTGGCAGCGGCACACAGAACATTCACACATACAAAAAAGTTAATAAAAAATGTAATTACATTATAACAGACAATTAAAAGATTCCTCAGTTTGTCAGATGGGGAACAGCAGTCACTGTTCGAGTTTCAAGGTAGACGGCAGACAGGTCGATAATCCATCACAGGGCGATACAAATTGTGTGCATGAAAAGTTTGATGTGAAATGTTTTTTGTTTGCCTTTTTTTTTTTAAATTAGAACAAAATACATAAGTTCTCCATGTAAGGAGGTGGCCTTTTTCTTTTTATTTTTATCCTCCAAGGTTTTCCCCTGAGTGTGTCTGTCAGAGGAGGCATGACTCAGAGGCCAGTCTGAGATTTGTCACTCAGTCGCAGCCACCCAGCCACTCAGCTCACCAACTTGCCAGCCTTGTTTGGTCAGCTGGAGTTGCAAGGAGACACACACACACACACACACACGCACGCATGCACACAAGTTCGCACGCACAGGCAGACAGTGTAAACAAACACGCTTCAGTTATGGAAGGGTCATTGATTTTGGTTCTTTACGTCTCAGTGTCCATCATTCATGAGCGGTGGCATTAGGAAAAAAAGCAGTGACACCCGCACACGCATAAATGAACCAAAGTCTATGTGTTTGATGTCAATGGACAAGGCTTCTCAGCTACTCACTGAAGATTTGTCATTCAAGTTCACCAGAGCCGGTTGCGTTCACATTTCATCATCAGTTAGATGTCACTTCTCACAGTTCTGCCCAGACCCAAGAGTTTTAGCTCGTCTTATGAAGCTGGATTTATGACTGTTCATCCGAGACCGGAAGAATAAAGACCCTGCATGTCGCTTGTACTGTGTCATCTGGATGAGGCTTATCCTCCCTTTCCTTTTTTTATTTTATTTTTACAGTGCGTTCATACCAGCCCCGTTTGCTTTGATCAAACTCTAGCTAGAAAGTCCAGCTCATTAAGGGACCCATAAATCAATCAAACTCCGATGCGAACCAAAAATGAAAATTCTGGTTTGGTTGAAGTGAACTATGGCGCGGTTCAAATGCTTATGTGAATGCTAACTGGTCTAGAGGCTGCTCCAAAGGCAGGGAGCCGGTGATAGCGCAGGGCATTCTGGGTACATGCAACCAAAACAAACGCTTGTGTCCGTCTGTCTCGCTTTCGACTTTTCACCAAAGACATTTGAAACAGTGCCATGTGAAAGCACACCAAAGCGTAACAAAAGTTGCAATTTTTACCCCCAATCGAACCGAGTCCACCTTATGCACGATCTGGGTGTCCTTTGTGTGGCTGAGTCCAGTCTATAGGAGGCAGGAAGCCGAAGGTGAGACAGCGTGAGGCAGAGAGTGCTGCGGTGGGGTCAAAGGGCCGGCTGTAAGCGTCGGATACAGTCAGGTGTTTCCCTAGTTTATGGTTCCTTCCTCTCCAATAGGAAGGGCCGTTCACTGCCTGTCGGCTGATGTGGAAATGGGGAGTTTACTGTAGTTGTGTGGGTCCGTGCTGTCAGTCATGTTCCTGCAAGCATGGCTAAATGTTCATCGGCAATAAAACCTAGGGTCAAGTGTTGGTCCTGCCTCCCTGCGGACCGAGTGACCTTTCAGCATCCTCAGCAGCAGAGAGCACATGGATTTAACAGCTTTACTGCAGGAAAACGTCCACACACCAAGCCACAGCCTGGTCCTGGATCCGAAATATGACTGCTTTTCCTATAAACATTCAAGCGAAAAGTCCACTCTGGCTTTGCATTGTTAGGAGCAGTTCTGCTGCGCAGCCTGTTTATATACAGGAAACATCCAAGGACAGAGGAAAAACTCAGCTGAAGGGACACGACCGACTGGCTGAGAAACTTGGCTGACCTGATTAAAACTTGAGGTGGCATTTATAGAGAATGAAATAACACATGGCGGTAAGCGACATACCCCCGCTCAGTTCTGAGATATCATGGAAAAAGTTGATTTACGGATGCAGGGCCTTGAAAAAGTATTCATCTCTTCTAAACGTAATCTATGGATTACAAAGTGCAGCGTTATCGTGGATCGAGAGCGCTATGAGTAAAAATCTGAATAGTTTGGCGTGCAAACTATCCAGTGTGTTCGTATGTAGTCTACTACCATTTACTCTAATATCTCTAAATAAAAATCAAGTAAAACTGCCGTCAGAAGTCACCTAGCTAGTAAATTCACTTGTGTGTAATTTATTCTCATAATAAATCCAGCCAGGGTTCAGTAGAGAAATGTAGTGAGCAAACATAACCATGAACATCAGTAGGCACATCATTATGCCATTATTAATTATTATTATTATTATTATTATTATTATTATCATTATATTCAGAAATTGTCTCAAAATAGCAATAATTTCAAGAACAATTTATCATCCAGCAAAATTTGTTACAGGCCTAACCATAAGTGAAGGTAATACAGTCATAATGTGAAAACAGGAAATCTGGTTAGGTGAGACGAATGCAGCAAAATGTTAAAGTTTATACATGTCCAATTATAAATTACAGTATAATGTAGCATCATCCATGGGGGCATTGACAATTAAATATCTGTGCACATCCCCTGGCTTCTGCATGTAACACACGCAGAGTATGTGGCGCATTAAAATCTTGTAAAAATATTCACTACCTTAAAGTGCACATAGCCGTGTCACACACACACTTTCACACAGACCCCCGACTACTCCTTCATCCAGGTCTGCTTTATGATGCGTGACATTCAGCTTCGGGTCAAATCACAGCCGAGGGTGGAGGGTGGAGGGTGGATGAAGCTGCTCGGCTGCCTGCACTCGCATCAGGCTCAAACAGCAGACGCTACTTAATAAGAAGAAACATGAGGCTGCTGCAGCAGCGGCTTCCATGGCAAGGTTTGGAAATATTGTGTAATGTCTTAAATCGATGTTTAGTCTCTGTGTATTACGGAAAACGAAACTGACATGACGGGCTTTACGTAGAACGGAAACGTGTCCCCCTTATCAGTGGATCGGTACAAACTCCAAAGAAAAACATTTGTTTATATGAAGAAAAAAAAAAAAAAAGCAGCGTAGAATGACAATCTTTAACTTGTATTTCCTTTATCCAAAAAAGAGATTTTACAATTTTACAAACAACACCGGAGATGATTGTTCTTCAGCGTAAGCAGCTTAATATTTTTTTTTTTTTTTTTTCTTACACATCCACACATTTTTCCTTGCACCTCCTGGCCTTCAAAGTCATCAGTATTTACAGTCTGTGGGGCTCTTTAAGAGGAATAAAGGTGATATTTACTGTGTGCTTTCATTGAGGGTAAAAGCCCAGATTTGTGGTGCCCATAAACCGCATCGCCCCTTCCTGCTTGTAAAAATTTAATGCCACACAGCTACTGCTGAGCTCTGGCTCCCAGGAGGCCTCCACTCATTTCTTTTTCCTTTCCTCGACGGAGGAGAGACGGCACAGCAGAAGAAGAAAGGACGGACTGCCTGTTTTATGCTGCATTATATCAACATTGGCCATGCATGAATTCGCTATACGCTTACAAAATCATGCAACAGATTTTCTGTTCAAAAACAATACCTAATACATTAGAATTCAGGATTTGCTCAGTTCGAAGCTTTTATTTTGTTACAAAATTATTCACACTGCTGACCAATTTAGATTCAACATTATTGCTGATCAACCAAGAAGTTTGTGATTAAAAAAAAAAAAGAAAATGCAACATACATCTCTAAAAAGAAAATGATGTGGAAGGCGTATCAGTATTGGGGAGGAATTGTTTTTCTCTATATTTCACTTAAAAATTGGAAGCTGAAACCCTTTTTCAAATCAATGAGCAGATTTTCAATCAGAGGAAACATTTCTATTCTTTTTTCATGATGTGTGTGAATAATTTGGGCAACTAGATGTTCATTAGAGTTTTTTTAAATTAATACGTTTGTTTGACGTCGCAACAACTTTGTGGTGCAGAAACAAATCTGTCATGTTGTTCTGTTAGTTGCTTCTTTTTCATCAACAAGTTTGGAGATAATGAAGGGAATCCACTATATTTCTTGTGATATGTGCTTATAGAATTATAGATATATTCTATAATTACAATGTTACAGGTTAAACTTGCATGTGCTGTTGTGTTTAAGTTACCTCCATGAACTGTAAATCTGCTTTCAAAAATCCTAATTATAGTTGTTGGAAAATGAATGATGGCTTAAACAAGACAGATTTACTAAAATCAGAAACTGAACTCGACCAGTAAAACTGTTGCTGAAAAGTGATCGGTACAAAGTGATCGGTTTACATGAAGACGTCTAAATATGGTGAAAAAAAGCGTCACAATTAATGAAACACACCAACGCGGGCCTTTTGTTCATCACATTTCTTAAAGTTACATTTGAGAGATGGTTCGATTTTCAGCATCTCAACAAAGTGAACTGTACTGGCCGACCCACAAATAATCATAATGGACAGCCAGCATTTGCAAGTATTACTAATAGCCTCCTTAAAAAACTAAACATAAACCATAGTTTCTTGTTCTTCCTGATTTAGAGTCAGGCTAAATATTTGAACTTCCTGTTAAAAAAAAAAAAGGATTTCCTTTTATAAAATGGCAAAGTGAATACAGATTGGCATACTGGAACAGCTTGCCTACCTGTGTTTGACTCTACGTACAAACATCCTGCTAGACCACATGACTCCAGCACTCCGTACTAAAAACCCCATTTTCATTGCATCCATTGAGAAGGGGCAGCGGCTGCCGGTTCCCACCCTGCGTGTTGAATAGCAGAGGAAACACAGAAAGTTTCCTCAAAGCGGGGACTCTTGATAAAACTGTAAACCGATATGAACCTGCCTCCACAAGGCCCGCCATTCATAACCACCCATACGCTTTCACCGTGCCGCCTGCGGGGCGGAAAAAAGCTGTAAATTATATTTATCGCAGGCCGTTCCCGAAAATAGAAGATTCACGGGGTGCCATTTCAGACGGTGCAGCCGCAGTGTTGGCTTTAGTGACATAAAAGGTCAGTTCAGTCACACGTTGGAAACTGGGTCAGAGAAATGCCCAGTTCAAGAAAGCCCAAAGTTCTGTTCATCTCGCAGGACAGTCACCGCCGTCTCTGACGTTTCTCCCTCCTTTTTTCTATTTTTTTTTTTTTGTTTTTTTTTTGTTTTACCCCTCCCAGTCCCTTCAACCTTTTTACTGACGTTTATCTTTCTTCCTGTCTTTCATCACAGAGGTTATTAAACCCTGCGATGGAGCTCCGCCATGTCTAATTACTCTAACGGTAAACAAAAAGAGCTCGGGTGGGGACGGAGCGGGGAGAAGGCGGAGGAGGGAGAGGAGAGGAGTGACAGATGAAAAAACACAGCTGGCTGAGCGCCGTGTTATTATAGTTCTTTAAGCGATACTGTTAGCTTGGTCAGTCTTTTAGCTGCGCAGCTAATGACTAGCTACACCTAATTACAGGCCGCCAGAGCTGTGCCGGGACGCGGTATTCCTTCCCCGGATGGTTGTTAACCTCCCCCGCAGCTAGGAGCCAAGGGCCCAACCCGACTCCCATTACCTCCCCGGCCCTCTTCACCCACTAAATGCCAAATTAGCTTTAAAGGTGTTGTATTGTTCTCCTGGCGCGCTTTGCGAGAGCTTTTGTTAAAAAATATATATATATATAAATATATATATCCACGAGGATGTTTTCGAAGAGAGAATAAGCAAGTGAATTTGTCCAAATAATCACATACTGTGTGAGTTTTCAGGCAAAAAGGGAGCAAAAAAAAAAAAAGAAAGAAAAATGATTTATTACACTTTTGATCACGGCAATATTTCAAAACTAATGTTGCAGAAATTTATTTGGCTAATTCAATCCTCTTCAGTCATCTGGAAGATATTTGATCTCTCGTGTTGTTTTACGTCCAACACATTAACACTGTGAACATGGGAAAAGAGAGGTCAAAAAGCTCAGAAGCATTTCGGTTTAGGTAATCAAGCTTGCTGATGAAAAGCCTGTTTTGGTAGTCTAAGGGGACTGAGTGGAGTTTTAGATTTTCTAATAAAACGAAGGTCAGATTGAGAAGTAAGCAAAAGAAGAAAATAAATAAAAATCTAAGAAGTGTGACGAGCAGTTCTGTTGAGCCCCTCTGAATCCACACCCAAGAACCACCTATTTCTGCAATCACTAATGCAAATCTTTTGGGTCACATTTATACCAGTTTTGCACATCTGGAAATGTTTTTTTTTTTTTTTTTATGTTCCTATCAACTTACTGTTTGTTCCTGCTGACGAAAAGCATTTCCGCAGCATGATGCGACGCCCACCATGTTTTATGCTCGGAATAGTGGTAAACAAGACGGTGTGTAGTGTTTTGTTTTCTGCCACACTTTGTGTGTTTGCATGCGAGTCTGAAAGTTAGATTTAAATCTCCTCTGACCAGAGTTCACAAGTGGGATTACGATCTTTAGCCGGCTTTGGTTGCAGCGGATTTCATTTAGTGGCATCATCGTAAAGGGGGGGAAATGAACAGTGCAGTTTGGAATTTAGTAAAAAAAAAGATGTGAGAACTGTGAAGCATTTTCCTTCCACTCCACGGCTACATGGAGCAATAAAATTGGATTTTGCAAGAGGGTAATTAAGTAAACCAAGATGTGGAATAAAGCTCTCGCAAATATTTTAATCACACGGGTCAAGAATTTGCGCATTAGGTAGAAGAGGATGTTGTTTTAAGAAAACGCGGCACACTGAAGTTTTCAAAGGCACCTGGACGGACGCTTGTGTGGACGCAAGCAGTTAAAAACAAACAAAATGCTTCCTCCTGGCCTTAGAAATGGACCGACTTCTAGGTGAAATATTCCCTTTTACTGTGTCCTGAACTGACACGCTGCAGCGCCGTGCCAAACATTCAGTTGTTTCCCCCGTCCAATTCAAACTTCTCATCTCAGGAGTGTGTGATGCGGTATTGAAACCATATGCCAGCCAGAATTCCTCATGGATCCTCCCATCCCGTCCAATCCCAGAACTCCTCTCCCAGCCTCGGACACATGGCTGTCACAGGGGAGGCGGCGGAGCGAGGGTGGGGGGGTGCGCTCCCAACTTCCTGTGCAGGATCTAAATATTTACACTCCCAGTCGTGCCGAGTGGCGAGTGCAGCGAGATCTTGATGTTTTGGGTTATGTAAAGTGCATTTAACCGATTGTGTTCATTGGAAAACGTCTTTGAACAGATTTGCTTTTCCTCATCTTCCTGACGCGAAAACAGGGAAGCAAAAGCAGACTGCAGGTTTCTGTTTGCTCACGAAACCTGAAATGAGTTTTTCTTGAAGTCACTCTGACATGAAAGCGAAGGTGACAGCCTGGCAGAGGAGGACATGAAGTTGCGCAACAAACCATGAGTGCAAAGCCGTGCCATCGTAAGACTCCGCCGCTCCTGCTCCATGAGAAACCTGCCAGTTCAAGCTTCCACCTTGTTGTTTTCTGCATTAGTTCGGTCTTTGGAGGAAGCCACCGAAGACGCTCGGAACAAACAGCAAACAGAGCCAAACAAACTATTCGCAGAGAGCAACAGTGAAGCACAAAGCCAACCTGTCCCACAAATACATCTGTTTACCATGCAGATGTTAGAGTCATTAAACAGAGCCGGCGAAGCGAAGCAGAGGTAAATTGCTTCCCAGGTAGCTGGCCAGAAGGTTCTATTTGCAGCACCCCGGTCAGAGCTGGGTTTTGGCACCGTGGCGGCAAAAAAGCGAGTCAGCTTTTTGGGTATGGACGCTTAACCGTTTACGGTCTCATCATTAGTTTCAATTCTCAGCTCTCTGGATGACGTCAAACAGTTTCAGCTCCTGTGAGAAGCACAAGTGAGCTTTGCTGATCACTTGGAGTTAAGAGCTCAAACAGGTGTACTTATTTTAGTCCGTTTTTGAAGCAAAAGTTTCCTCATGGCTTATAATCTAACCCCGATTTAAAGCCACAGTTTTTACGTTACCTTCTTTTTCACATTTATGTTCAAACTGTCATGATGTTGTGAAAGTACATTATGAGACAGATAACCTGTGAAAAGATCACCTCCCCTCCGTGCTAATGTTGCACTTGTCAAAAACAACCAATCAGAGCCAGTGTCTTAGCGCAGTCAATCATGCTCATGTACATGCTGCTAAATGTGCTAATTGCGGAGAAACAACTTAACGTTTCAGGAAATCTATTTATCTGGCCTCATCTGTTGCCATGCCAACTAACCTGAGCATTCATGACAGGCTCCAGAGAGCAAGGTGGAGGTTGTGACCAGTGCATACAAAAGCATGATTGACAGCGCTAAGACCCTCCTCCTGGCTCTTATTGCTTGCTTCTGACCAAGTGGTGTATTTCTGAAGTTACCACTGGGAGAGGGCAGAGGAGCTCCTTTTTTTTCTCTCTAAAGATTATCTGCCTCATATTATTTTGTCATAACATAGTGACAGTTTTAACAACTTTGCAAAAACCACATATTTTTATAAAAGTTATAAACTGCAGCTCTAAACCTCACCATGACTTCATCCCTGACTTGGTTGCTGTGAATCCACCACAGACGGTCTATCAAAGGAAAGAGACGAAAATGCGAAATGTAAAGAGCTTTTAAACTGAAAGGGTGTGAACCTTTTGTAAGCCACTATATATGATACACCTGTGTGTGTAGGAATCTGCTTACCGCCTATTTAAAGTATAATTGTTGAAATCCATCAAACGTGATTCCACCAAAGGTTTTAAGTGATCTCCTCAAAAATAAAAAGGAATTTGCAGGATTTTTCTGACCACGTTCTGGTCACCATCACACGTCTAGGTTATGTCTTGAACTAGTCTGTGATTTGTTTCTCTGACTAGTTTAGGAAATGAGCATCTATTTTCTGCATCAAATAAAAATAAAATAACATGCTTCGGGTGGGAAATTACATATTTGCTTCGTGGAGCTGAGGGGATATTCTGTCGGAGCGACAGTTCCCTCTCTCCTGCTGCTCCCATCAAGCAGTTTACGTCGCCGTGGTTTGCGAGTCGCGTCGTGACTCATCAGTCAAATTAGGCAGCGATCAAACCGATATTGACGGCGTGTCCGTCGACCGCCAGCGCCACTCGCACAATAAGCCCTCGCAGTGGCACCTTAGCTTTAAGCGGCAGTGAGTTGGGCCACAATTACTCAGCAGGTGAAAGGTGGGCGGGTTAGGGTTTGATTTAATTTGAAACGCTTGCAAAGCTAATAAGATGAGGATTATCCTTCCTCATTACATCATCCGGTAAGCTGCTTGAGGAGCGAACTGCAGTGGAGTTTAAAGATGAGGTCACCAGCCAAGAGCAACCACTGAATATTTAGCAACTTTGTTCAAAATAAATACTCCCTTTATAATAAACTGAGGTCAAAATGCCCTGCAAGAGGATGCATGGAGATTTTTTTTTTTTCTTTTTAACATTTTTGTCACAACCAGAAACTCCTGTAGGGATTTTGAGGCTCTTTTTTTTTTTTTTTTTTTTAAATCTCTACTTAATTTCATGTGATTTTAGTGTTTGTCCTGATGCTGAAATGGCTGCATGCCATTATTGTTTGTACTTTCTTTTGTTATGCTAACCAGAGAGCTGCGAGCCAAACTGCCCTTTTCCAGAATAAATTTGATTTGACTGGATTTCTTCCTTGGGTTTCCAGCTAGCCTAGCATTTGGTTGCTCCGCGCTGCATTTAAAGGTATCAGACTGAACGGGGCCACGCTTTTCTGGTTTTTATTCAATATGTTTTTTAAGTTTTGGAAAAAAAACTACGTCTATTCCGTTCCCACCACGATTATGTGCAACGTTGTGTTTTTCTATCACCTAGAAGGCCAGTCGAACAGCTATTTAACATGGACGTTAAATGCTGTTTTCCAAGACACCGTGTACTCTGAAAACCAAAAACGCAAACAGTTGTAATAAACATGCAACTTTTCTGACACTTAATTCCGAGTCCAAACCCTCCCAGCAACAGAAATCACCTTCATAAATCACAAAGGAGGCTGAATATTCAATCTCCTTCTATCCTTAAGGGGAAGCTGCAGGGAAAATAAATCCCGCACATCATCCCTGAGCTACAGTTTCCATCTAATAGTGGCTGATTACAAAGAGATCCTGTGCAGGTCGGGTCCAATTCATCAAATACTTCTAAAGGAAATACCTTAACCAGACAAACCGTGTGCAGACTGGACATATTTCATGCATCTATGGATTAAACGTTGAGGTTAGTTTTGCATCCGTCTGCATTCAACGGCCACTCTGAGGTCGGTTAAGGTTTTAGCACACTGACCTGTTTGGCCCGACCCTCTGGATGCCTCTTGCGGTTGTGTGGAGCGGTTGCGATTCTGGTGCCGCCGTTTCCCGCCGGCGGAGCGTGCGGAGCGGATGTGGACCTCGCTGACCTTAAAGAACGCCACCATGAAAGGCTGCTTCTCCAGCGCGCCATCTCGTCCCACGAGTCCCGCGTCTTTACAGCTGATGGTCTGCCCTGCTTGGGGAAAACAGGCGACTCTCAGACGAGCGTCGCAGCTCGGTTTGGTTCATCCTGGCTGTTTTGTGATCCGTTTAAACCGATGAATATTCACTGGAATCTATAAACCGATCTAGAGCAAAACGTCGATCTGAAACCAGGCTGAGTGTCGCAGAGTTTCTCACCGCTACTGGTCTCCACGCTGACCTGCAGGCCCAGGTTATGCACCGGACTCATCACCCATAGGTTGCTGGTCGCCGTGATGTCAAACTCCAGCCATCCTTCCTCAGCGGCCCACAGCCTCCGGGACTCCAGCAGGAACAGATCCGCCTCTCTAAGGCAAACAAAACAGCCAGAACTTCTAAAAAAAAAAAAAAGGCGTCGCACATACACAGGCGCAGTCAAGTTATGTTGGAGTTAAACTGTCTTGTTCAGTTTTGACAAGGTTCTGTATATTTTTAAGCCCAAAGAAGGATTTTTATCTCAAGACATCATGTATAGACTGACTCTTCAAATTTGACGTTTAGTTCCATCAATTTATATTTGAGTTTTTGAAAGAAATTTTTTCACATGGAAAGCAAAAAAGAGCCTAAATATTGGACACCAGTGAGGTCAGGCCCTCTGTGCCACTTTCTGTGAGTCATGTACGCTAAACAACATTTTTCTGTGCAAAGCAGTGAAGCGGAATGCGTCGAACGCGGGAAAGAAGTGTGACTCGTTAATGAGAAGCGAGAACCGAGGAGACGTAAGAAAAAGGCAGAGCAGGGATGATAAGAGGGCCCCCGCCGTCCCATTAGAGACGGTAATAACACAGCAGAGAGCCCGTGGGACCGTCGTCCCGGAGACGACATCAAAGCTCCGCAATCATCCAGGTGTTCGCAGAATGCCCCTGCAGTCATGTCTCTGCGGCCCCGCTTTATTGGCCTGTAATGAGAGCGTTTCTGACAGCTTCCGCATGAAACCCCCTGCACGCCGTCGCTCCAGCTGGGCCAGGACGCTGACGCTTCACCGGCGATCATGTGACGAAAAAAGATCTTCACCCGAGACCCAGTGAAACTTCTCATTCCTGACTTCTTACAAAAACTGTAACCTATAATTAACTGAAGTTTTTTGGGGGGGACTTTGTATGAGTGACATGAACTTATCAGAATATTTTGTGATTGTCTTGTGATAACGAGAGCGACAAAAATAACTATTTGTTGCTAATTTTTGAGGTAAGTGTGTGGTGGTTGGTTGGCACACAAACACAAATACAGATCTTGAAAACCATTTGCATTTGTTTATGCTTCTTTAGGACAGCAGTCGCATAAAGAAGGATGATCTGTGTCACTCGTAACTACTGCGTTTAGCCACATTTATTGCCATTTTCATTCTGGAGAAAATAGTAAATCTAACAATCCAAAAAAATACAGACAGTTTTGGGGGATTTTAAGCAGAATTTAATTGGACTTTATCACGACGATAAATCATTTCATGATAAGATATCATGAGAAATCATAAACAATACGATAAATGTCCACCCCTAGTTTGAAGAAGCTTCTTTAAATAGATCTTGTTGTTTGCTTTGCTTATCTTTATATGCGAAGTAGAAAAATATTCTGGTCCTTTACAAAAAAACGCATATTTGTAAAAGTAATAACCAAAACGTGAGTAGGGTTTCTTGAACGAGAGATACGTTTATCAGCATACATTTCATTTTAAAAAGACTATATAATTATTTTTCAAAGATAACCATAATTGGTTAAAAAAAAAAAAAGAAAAAAGCTGATTAGTGGTCAGCAGTTGGGAGTAGCCGGCCTATTCTTATGTCAGCTCTGCCACATTTTTGGCATTGTAATCTCTCGCATTCCTGGCCTGCTGCTCAAGAAGCCAATCGAATGAAAAGAACAAAGGGCGTCAAGCTAATTAAACACTCTATCATTACAGCTCAGAGCCAAAACGGGAGTCAGGGCCACGGGAAAAGTTAATAGGCTTCCTGCAGATTTGGCGATTGCACAGTTACAGTTTAACGTGTAAAATTAGGAGAGGAAGAAAAAAAAAAGGAGCTTAAAGCTAAAGATCTTTTACTTTTATTTCACTTAAGCCCCAACTTGGTAACCCAGCAACCCAGCTTAAGAGAAAAAGGAATTCAAGAATGTGAAATTTAAGTAGTTGTCTGCTCAATTGTCATGTTTTAGCAACAACAACGAGTGGTAAGCTCTAATTCTCATTAAAATGCAGATGTATGGGCCTTAAGGACTGAACACATTTAGCAGAAATTGAGCGCTAAAGCCTCCCAGCTCAAGGTGTCTTACTACATCAATTCTCCATTGCTCAAGAGCCTGCTACAGTGAAGCGACTGAGAATAAGCTGAAGTATATCAGAAACTCTCCATTTACGTTGTTTGTCAGGAAGCAGACTTCCTGAAACACCAAACCCATTCAGAGGCGCTGTTTATCCGCCCTGCAGAGGTAAGGTAAATGTTTGACGTGTATCAGCTGTGGCTATTTAGAAGATGGGACTCTTTTAAAGTTGAAGTTATTTCTGCAAGAAAAGGGGGGGGTAGAGGGGAGAGGGCTGCTCAGCTTTGCATTATAAACATGGAATGAAGCGACGGACACCACAGGGGAAGCAGAACGCTGGTTTCTGAGCAGCAGGAGTTTCACAGCAAAAAACTCGGTTTCAGTGGCAAAACTGCCTCCTTTCTGGAAAAGCTTCGTATCTCTGGGTTTACGGTCTCTGCTGTTCTATGAAGACATCAGAGGATTGTTGGAGAACATCAGTGAACAACAGCATCATGAAGACCAAGGAACACGTGAGGGATGATGTCGCTGAGAAGTTCAAGGCAGGGCTCGGCTACGAAGCGACTTGCCAGGCTTCCAACATCTCACACAGCTCTGTTAAACCCGTCATCCAAAAACGAAAAGCTGCGAACCCACCAACATGTGGCCGTCTATCTACACTTTCGGATCGGACAACAAGAGAACCAGAGAAGCAGCCAAACGGCCCATTAAACTGAGGAGGAGCTCAGGTGTTATGGTTTGTTGACAGGACAGCTGTTTGCTCTCCACAAATCTGGCCTTTATGGAATAAAAAGGAAGCTATAGCTGAAACAAAAACACAAGTTTTATGGACGCCTTGTAGGAGACGCGGCAAACACCTTTTGGCCTTGATGTAAAAACTTTGTGGTGGTATTAAAATTAAAAAGCTCAAGGGATGCTATGACTTCTGTAAGGCTCTGAGAGTTTGTAAAAACATACCTTTATTTTGAATTTCACGGCTAAACCAGTTCAGCCATGAAATTCTGGAAGTTTCAGTAACCTCGACACATGGAAATTTTTGGAAGAGCCAAGAGTAAAAGGCCTCTCGCGTGTTCTAGTACCTGTCAGGGTGCTCCTTCACCACCTGGTAGACTTTGAGCATGAAGGTGTCGTTGCGAAACGCTTGGCTCACGCACTCCTTGTAAAGGCGAAACTCGGCTGCCGTGATGGCCTCGCCCTCCGGGATCTGCGACAGGTTGAACTTCAACTCCTTGTGGTGACGCCGCTGCGGAGAGAGCTCCCGGTCATACTCCACTGCGGGGAACAGGAAACACAGAAATACAGGGAGGGGGAAGTTAACTAAACTGTTGTATGCAACCAATATTCATCATCACTTTTTTTTTTTTTTTTTTTCTTCCTGTAACTGCACTCACAGTCCAGACATACTCGTCTACAAATAAAGACCAAAGTATATATTTACAAACAGGGATTTCCGTTTAAATATACAGCAGAGACCGATGAGCGGATATCCTTTTCGCAGACGCTGCTCTGAGGTCGACCACTGAAGTCTTTCATGCATGTAAAACATGTGATTTATACATGGACTCTAATAGGTTTTGAGGCTTTCATCGCCCAAAAATAAATCCCTGTTATCAGTTCGAAGTGATTTTTTTTTTTTTTTCCTCAGCACCGGCGACCTCGGAGATGTCGTGGGACAATGTATAGAGGACAAAAAGTCTCCCTGCTGTGCTTCTAAGAGCAATATAGGCTCTAATGATACCGTGCGCCAAGAGGAGTTGGTTCTGTTCACAGTTGGATGCTTTAATCCCACTTGAGAGACTGGAAGGTTTACACAGGAAGGAAGAAATCCCAGTAAAAACCCAGGCCTGCTGCATGCATCTCTTGTTTACAGGAGGAGCTGGGAAAAGGTGAAACTTTCACAAAGTCATTCCCCTCAGAACCTAAAACCCACATTAGCAGGCTTTCGACGGAAGAGTTTCTCACACGTCTCATCCCGCCAGACACAGCAGCACGCTATCATCATCTCTAATCCGGCTTCCAATCAGCGCGGAGACGTTCAGTAAATCTGCGGCTTCACCACAACCGACTTTAACTGCAGACTCGCTGAGAACCGTTCCACCAACTCAGCTTTTCACCCAATAAAACTGGTTCCGAGCGGTTCCCGGATCTCACCCAGGGCCATTGCTTCTTTTGCGCGACACAGTTCAGTCACCTGCGCGGAGAAATTGCCCCACTCCAAGCCTGGCGGGCTTTGGGGGTGGGAGGGGGGGTTTGTGCGACCGAGAGACTGTGGGAAACTACTTGCTTGGTCCTGCGTGAAACCGACATCATCTGTTTACCAGGAGCCGTAAAGCATCCTAATTAGATATGCTGAAGTTCATTTCTTCAATGGAGGTTTCTGTGGCAGATTCTGTTGGCCAGGCTGAGCAAACTACCACAGCTGCAAGCAATACTTGGGCAACATTAAAGTGCCTCGCAAAAGTATCCACAACGACGGAGCTTTTTCACATTTTCGCAAGGCGTGAATGCTAACCTGTTTTTATCGGCATTTTACGTGTAACCAGATCCGAAGTGGCACAAAGGGATGCATGGTTTTATTGACACATTTTATTAACAAAGATCTTTGCATCTTCACGTCTCAAAGGGTTAATAGAACAATAATAATAATAATAATAATAATAATAATAATAATAATAGAGTAGTGTTTAGATCAGTGCATTTTATGTCTTCGAATGAATCAGAGTGAAGATTTAAAACAAACAGAGAATCTGTAGCAATATTTAAAAATGAATGTTTAGAGATCCTATGAAAAGAAAAAGTGGGCAAAAATGACTAAATGTGCAAAAGTTTTCCTCGAGGTGTGGGAAGTAAAGATCCCAAAAGTACATAAAATTGAAACACATTTCATATTTTTATTTGTGAAATACTTTAAAACTAATTTTTCAGAGTCATACGCTACGTCACGTAATGAGTTCTGTGTTGGCTAATCGCACAAAATGATACTACTTGTGGTTATAATGTTATTGAATATGAAAAAAATCTGACATGCAAGCAGCTAGCAGCTGCAGGCCACCATGGACATGGACAGATATCTGACCTGATCACAGTTTTACAGCACATCACGCTTTGGGTAAGTGTACAGCCGAAACCTCAGTTTAATTTGCGCTTTAGCCAAACGCTGTAAAGGTTTCTGGTCATTTTATGATGTGGGGACCCACCCTGTGTGAACCGGTGACACGTCCGGGGAACAGAGCATGTCACACAAGATAAAACTGCGCAAATGTGAAAACACTGGAACCAGTCAGGCTCTCACAGAAGTGCCAGCCCCGCCTTGGACCCACACCCAGGAAGGTCAACGCCGCCCCCTCTCCCTCTCCCCAGGCACTTCCAGCTCTCGCTGACTCGAGCGAGGAGCCGAAGACGTGTCAGTCAAAACACTCATGCATAATGCATTTCTGCGTTGCAAAAAATAAACTCGGTCAAAACAAATTTTCGTCACCGAAGCATCTCGGTTTACGGCTGCCTCTCTGTGTCTCTGCGGCGCAGGAAACCACCGGTTGAGAATGAGATGTTATTCGCATCAGCGTCACTGAGACTTCTATCAGATGTGACAGTGATCGTTTCATCATCTTCCTCCAAAAACTGCCCACACACATGCACACGCGCGCACGCACACACACAGCAGCGACTGTGTGCGATAACAGCTCGGCTCTTGTGTTGACGGGTAGATCGATCCGCTAAGCCTGTGTGTGGAGGCCTCAATCAGAGGTCATGCTACGCAAAATGACTTTACAAGACTTACTGTGCACCTCTGGGCTTGAACACAAACACACTGAAACGTTACACTCTGCCATTTAACATTCAAGTGACTTTCTGGCTAGAAAACTTTTGATAAGCTAGATGGAGTTGCGAGTTTTTTTTTTGTTTTTTTTTTCAAGCATATGTGATAACTGTTAAAGAAAATAAAAGAAAAACAGTGACATAATATTAGCAGCTTATTGGCAAGAGCTGATTTAATGAGTTGTCAAAGAAAATGTGCTGTGGTGCCACTACTGCTAGTCAGCTGGCTGAAAGAAGGAGACGACCTCTCTTCAAGCACAATTTTTTATGATTGCAAATATTATTGGATACAAAATAAAAAACAAAAACAAAAAACCCCAGAGAGTCGAGATGAGATTGGAAACTAAAAGAGGATTGTAGAAAGTGATAGAAAGATGTTTATGTTTTATTATTAGTTATTATTGTCATTATTATTCATCCAGTACAGTGTACGCTAATATCTCGTTTCCTCTGTATTTGGGAAAGTTGTCTGTAGGAAGTGTGTGGGGGGAAAAAAAAAACCCAACAAGAAGCAAGAGGGAGACTGAATACCAGAGCAAATGTTTGGACTTCAGCAACAAATAAATGAAACAGATTTCCCTCACAAAGCCAAACAGAAGCCGAACCGAGTCTGTTTGACCCTCTAATGAAGATGCTCAGAGTTGCTTCAAATTTCCTGAACCATTCAAACAAAACTTTCTGGTCGTTGCAGAGTTTTGAGAGCCCCTCTCCGAAGGGGGAAAAAAAAAAAAAAAAAACACTTTTTCCCTGGATGAAAAAAAAAAACAAAAAAAAACACGTCCGCAGATTTCATTAGGCCCTAATGAAATTCACAGGACGCGCTCCTTTAACGATTATTTTCCACCAAACCCAAACGAAGCCTCCAGGCACCTCGCGCTCACTAAACAGCTCAGCGGCCCCGCTCATCAATCAGTCAATCATTTTTGTAAATTTCAGAGAGGGGAGTCGTTTCACAATTAAAACCGTGAAATCCAGACGCAGGCCGAGTCTCCCATCTCACATTATGGTGTTTTTTTTTTTTTTTTTTTTTATCACTGCAGCCCTATGTGAAGCAGCCTGGGAGCCGCAGCCTTCCCCGGGTAAGTAGCATTCCAGCTGCTTCTCCGCCTTCTCAGCTTGAATTTCGATTAAAATCCGCCGAGGGTTCGCGTTCAAAATCAAAAGGAAGTCTTCACGCGGTGCGCGCGCGGAGCATAGCCTCCGCGCTAATCCACCGTGACGTGACGTGAGCTTCCAGACAGAAACACACAGAAAGGGATGCAGGTTTTCAGGCAGGAGTTTCCCTGGAACAGAGAAACTGTCCCCGTTTGTAAAAGAAAACAAACACACACAAAAAAAAAAAAACAAAAAAAAAACAGGAATTACAGAGCTCGGTGACTCAATTAAATATTTTTCGCCTTTCATTTTCGTCACCGCGAAGGCACAAAGTGGCAACCATGAAACCTGACAGCGTCGGGGGAATTTTGTGATTCACCCCGGCATGGTGGGTGATATCATCGGCTCCAAGAAGCGGCGCAACATACGGGAAGGGAAAACAAACCAAAAGGAAAAGTGAGTAAGGAAAGGGACGACGGCGGCCTGATAGGAATGACCGAAAAAGGGGCAAAGCGCACAGAGTTCCGGGGAACGAGAGAGCTGCGGACTGAGGACTGGAGAGGAAAGAGTCGGCCTGGGCTGCGGTAGAAAAGACGAGCGCAGGAGATAGCTGCTGACAGGAAGAGAGTGAGTTGGAGGGTTTGCAGATTCCCCTGGACATTTTGACAGTAGCTGTTCTCTCGTTTCCACCTGCGCAACATCTGGCTCTGCTGTCTGCTGCTGCTGTAGGTATCATGTCACCCCCCCCCCCCACACACACACACACACACACACACACACACACAGACAGAGACAGAGAGAAAGGGTGAGTCTGAGTAAACTTTGCTCTCATGTTTCCATATGGCTCCTTTTAACAATCCAAATTTTGATTATTTGAGAATATTAGTGGTTTAAAAGGCCATTATGAGACATAATGCACCGATTTCTTCAAACAACAAATCCCACTGAGAAGGAAAAATACTGTTCAGCCTTAAATGCCATTTTAATTCAAATCAGCAGTGAATGATTCATTGATTTAACCTTTATTCAAATGAATGAATCCCACAAATGTGTTATATGCAAAATAACATGACGGCACCAAGATACCACAGGCGCCAGGTCCTGTTTAAGAGGAGCAGCTTTTCCTTCATGAGCCCT
Source organism: Poeciliopsis turrubarensis (assembly GCA_010277015.1). Classification (NCBI taxonomy): domain Eukaryota; kingdom Metazoa; phylum Chordata; class Actinopteri; order Cyprinodontiformes; family Poeciliidae; genus Poeciliopsis; species Poeciliopsis turrubarensis. The sequence continues at coordinate 46,623 of VMRN01000252.1, forward strand.
TTGAAATATGAGATTTTAATGACGCCCGAAGATTATTGCATATGCGCCTGGGGAAAAAATAAAACACAGTTCCATCAAGTTTCAGCCCAAACTTTGTGTACTCTAAAGAAAATCCAACCTTGAGGAACACAAGTGTCTGAAAGTGCTTAAATAAGAGAAGAGTTTGTTACAGTAAGCTAGCTCCGTTATTTATACAACTACAATCAGTTCAGCACCAAAGTTTTAGATTACTCAAAGTTCAGATGTGAAAAAAAAAACAAGCAACAAAATATCAGCTGGTGACTGGAATTGGCCTAAACCCAAAAATCTGATTCATCTTACCGTTATCCCCAAATGCACCAGTAGGTCGTACCGAGACATTTCTGGAACTCGTTCTGGATGACGAAGAGCACAAGACCTCAGGAGCAAACAAAAAAGCTGCAAATTTACTCTAGTTTGTCCTTTTGTGCTTGTTGACAGTGTTTTGTAGAGTTCAGATAAGAACTTCATTCAAGTAGTGACCGACGCGGCTGGTCTAGCTAAATCGCTGATATGAAATACAAAACGCAGCTAAAATGTCCATTTTGAAATCAGTTTAACATAATTTTAGACTCCTGTTTTACACAAACTCCTTTCTCACACACAATGTTACAATTTAAGGACAGAATAAAACAGGACAGAAAAAGATAATCATCTTAAATGCCTTTCTTTCCTGAGGAGAAAGTAGAATTGGTTCAAATTAAGAACGTCAAAGGCTTCAAATGCAGAGATCGGAAATTGTTGCAAAAATTGTGATTGGTGCATCATAAAAATAAGTTACTAAGAGGAAAGTAGGCAGGTGAAACTTTTGCCTAAGTCGCCATCTGTAAAGTGAGAAGCAGTTTGGATGGAGACGACGGAAGAAAATAAAATCCCCTCTTGAGTGAATGAAAGCCACAGCTTGTAAAAAAGTGTAATAAAAGTTATTCAATGAAAAATCTACTGCAGTGATGGGAAGCGGAATAAATATCTGCTGGCTGAAATACAGAAATTGAAAATGGAAAATATCAAATGGGCCCAATCAAAAATAATGTGGAAAATAAGATAGAAGCAGGAAAAAAAATAAAAGAATATCTGGAGAAAAACACTGGGCAGACCTCTCTGTGGTTAGTGGTCAGTTCATTCCTAATGGTGCTCAGCCAATTCCTCTGAAGGATAGCTGAACATTGTATTCTAGTGTGTTGTGATCCACTACAATACAACGTGATTAAGTACTACATAACTCGCTCTGTAATATATTTTGCCAACCTAGGCTAACTATGTCCCAAAGTTAAAAACGCACATAACGGGATTTCCTGAATCGCATAATTTGAACTCAAACAATAGTCTCGCCGTCACAGACGCTCCAGTGATTCCTCCAAACCTGCAGGCCCACTATGTTTGACTTGGATGCACAAAGATCCTGGTTAAACAGTGCCGTGCCAGCCGCATCCAGTGGGACCCCTGGTGAAGACGTTTAATAATAACGGCTTCTGCAGTGGCTTCCTGTGGCACTCTGCCACTGAGGAATTGAGAAATGTCAGCCTTTTAATTTCAACATTTATTTAGTGAGAGGAAAAATGGAAAAATGAAGTTTTGCCTAATAGAAACATCATGTGAGTAGATTGTAGAATAATTTTCTAAGTCATTTCAACATCTTTTTACAGTTCTTCATTAAAGCTGCAGTAGGTAACCTTTATAAAAATGTTTTGTTTTATTTTTGTTGCAAGTATGTCCTGACAGTGTAATATGAGAGAAATAATGGTGACAAAAATGAAGCTCCTCTGGCTTGTGTTCTACTGCCATCTGCAGAAATACACCACTCTGTCAGAAACAACCACTCAGAGCCAGGAGGCGGGTCTTAGCGCTGCCAATCACACAGCCCACACCCTTCCCCCAACCAGCGCGTAGAAGTTCAAAATTGCTGGTTTGCTACAGCTGCGCTAATTTGCAACAAAACAGTGCAACATTATATATAAAAATGGATTTTTATACAAGTTACATACTTACACAAAAATAAGTATGAGGTTAAAGTCTATAGCTTTAACCTTGAAGCTATATATTATAATAACTAGGTTTTTCTCTATTATAATATATTAAAGTAGTTGCATGTTATCCAAGGTTGCTGAGGCCTTTTGTTACATCTGTCAGTTTAAATGACTTCTGTGTATTTTCATCCTCACACACTAGCAGACATGTAATGGCCAAGTCATGTCAGCTTTGGTACCACTCTGAATACAAATAAGGGGAGACAGCTTTGTGCCACAAGTCATTTTTACAGACTAATGGTAGAATATTTAAAAGTCCTTTCATACCTGCAGTGCCTAATGCTAGTCAGTGGCCCCAGCAGGTCATTGGGTTTCACTGCCTCGGAATATAAGCTTTCATTTTAAAGGAAAGCTTATCCCATAATGCATGTATGAAAAACCAGGGGTGGATTGTGTCTCTTCGTCTTCATCCAACACGAGAAAAGATCCTTACATCTGGTTTAGTGAAACCTATGAAGCAAAAGTCTGGTTTTACACCAAATCCCGACTCCCCAGAATGAATACTGGCAACAAATAAAGTTCCAATTTGTCGAGCGGGAATTCAAACCAGTTACGTGCTTTTACTTTACGACGCAGCCACAAACTTTGATGTATTTCAATGTGCTTTCTTATATTTGACCTACACAAAGTAAAGCGTAATGGTGAAGTGAAAGGAGAAGAATGCACGTCTGTTTTAATGCCTTACAAACAATCTGAAAAGTTTGCCTTGCGTTTGTTTTCATTCCCTCTGAGGAATGAAAACCTCATTGAAAACGTTCCACCTAAAATCTTCTACAAGCATTTGATATGTAGAAAGTAACATTTTTGGCAACGGTTTTGTTGGCACCTACTGTGAAGATCAAGCTTCAAGTCTTGCCACAGATCCTTAATTGGATTTAGGGCTGGACTTTGACTGAGCCACTCAAATTAAGTTACTGAAATCCTCCCATTGTGGTTTTTGCTACTCATGTTTGCTGAATTGCTGAAATGGAGTTAATATAAGTTACTTATAGGACAGATACTTTCTTCTTTTCTTGAACATAATTTTTTGACCAAGCAGCACTTCACGTGTTGGCTTTAGAAAGACAATATTCATCTATTCTCTACAAATACATTGAAGTTTGTCATAGTATCAAGACAAATGGGGGAAGGGTCAAGAGGTATAAAATCTTTTCCAAGGTACAGAAGGTATGAATAATCCAACAGAACTCTTTTCTTTCTATTAATATCAGAATTTAGCTGTTTTCTATTACAGAGCATCGCGATAAAGAAGAGACCGAACTGAAACCAGATGAAAGATTCAAATGAGAATTTTCAAAAAAAAGATTAAGTTTTGAAAAACACCCTTTAATTACATTTTTGCACACCAAGAACCTGTCAGCGCGACTAAAGGCTTTACAGATGGCTAACCCAATAAAATATGCGATGGATGTCCAAGGCATGAGAAGAATCCATCTGTGTTTATGTAATTACAGCCCATAATCTGTCTGGTTTTTCTCTCCGACTTCATGGTTTCCGAGGAGAGGTCAGATATGTCCATGTCCTCTGTCCCTTGGTTATTCCTCCAAAGTCTCATCTAATTAATGGTTTGGCCCATCAGCCCGAGTTGCTCTGGAAACTTTTGAAAGTCGACACGTTCACAACTCTTCGGCAATCCCCGCTATTTTCAATAAAAAGGAAAACATCCCATGAACTGGTAATCGTTGTGGCGTAAACATCAGTCTTTCTGAGGAGGCCAAAACCATATTTCATGTCTTAAACTCTTTAACCTTTGGCACGGATGCAGCTTGAGGCAACTCTTGATCTCTTTTCAATATATCCACTCTGCTGCAGAGTTGGCACCACGCTCGGCTGACTCAAGGAGCCGTCTGTACATCGTGACGAGGAGCTCTTTGTACTCAGTCAGCCAGCAAAGCGGCTCCCGGGGTCGAGGGAAGGACGATGGGGTCAGAGGTCTGTTGGGAGAAACCTTGTATATGTGTGTGTGCACCTTTGGAGATCCATCCTGTGCTCTGATCTTCTCCCCTGACCCCGGATCAAAGCAGACACGCTGCACACCACGGGACCTTGCAAGGGCCACTGGCAGGGGCCCTCCCCGAGCTCATGACCATACCATGCAAGCGCACAAAATGCAGCTCACGCATGCAGGAATGGCGCCTGAACATACATCAGCACAGTCCAGCTGGCAAAAATGAACCGAAGTTACCAGTTGCAAGCAAAAGAAATAAAGTAAAACAAGTAGCAGGTTCTTACACTTGCATTCCCACCACAAATGTGCAAGCGGTCTGAGGACTGAGGGCCAGACAGCAGCAGCATCCGTCCATGGCGAGGATATGAGGCAGCGAGTCCAGTCCATTACAGACTGTCAGGGCCCATTAGCAAACTGGGAAAAGGCAGCCAGCAACTCTATGCTGCGTGTCCAGAGGAAATCTGTAGAGTGGCTTTAGCACATTGCTGTTTACCACCAGGTTTAAGGAGCTCCCATCAGACGACTAGTAGGTGGTTGATGCTCAGTGGCGCACATAGCTGGAGTAACAATGTGCAACGATTTGCTATCCATATTTATAAAAGAATTTGGTATTTACATATCATAGGTTGAAGGCCAGAAGCAAATATTTTTTGTAGAAATATGCAGAACTGCCTGATAAATAACTGACAATGACACAAATAACAGCAGGAACTCGATGTTTCGGGGCAGGTACCGACTGACAACAGACTCAGACTCGTGTTTTTCTGCTTCTGCCGTCTTTTTGCGAATAGTTTTAATTGAAAAGCAAAATGGTCAGTTAGAGACATGCAGTCTCCAAACAGCATTTTCAACACCCTGTGTATCACCATTAACCCCAACTATGATCACATAGCACATCGATAGACATGTTGTTCAGCTGTTGTCAGAGGTAAAAGCACTGGAAGTGGTGATGTGGCGTTAAATTTGATATCAATCATCAGAGCCTACTTTCAATGTTTGCACAGTGACAAGTTGGGCTTTACTTACTCAGCATTCAAAACTGAATCTATTTCTTTGAAAGTTAGCAAATAAAGACAATGCGCCGCTCACGTATATAGAACTTTTCAGGATGTTCTTATTACTGGCCCTGAGACTTAATGGAGCAGAAAGTGAAACCGGACTCACGGTGTGCTAATGCTATGTCATTTGCTTCAGTAAATGGTCCAAATTTGCACATAAAGATTTGGAACAAGACGCACAGCGACTGGTTTAGGCTGTGAACCGTTTCCAATTCGCAGCACAAGCTAATAAAAGGCTCTGCAAGATCTGTTGAATCCAGGCTGCACACAGACACAGAAATCCATTGACGGTCTTGGATATCCAGCCTGCTCCTCATCCATTACCTCCCACAGGTTACTGTATATAATGATCTCACTGGACAGGCATCTCCACAAACAATGGCCCCATTTGAACCATATAATCACATTTTTCTGCAGTCATCGTCTCCATATAATCCCTGAAAAACCAGTTGGGTTTTTTTTTTTTTGTTTTTTTTAACGGCCTACCCCCAAAAACCGCAGCACATAATGTCAGGCCAATAACACAGACAAACACACACACATCTGCAGGCTCAGAGTGTTTGATTTTTGTTCCCACTCTCCCACTCCATCACCACTGTGCTGCATTCCACGCTGGATGATAAAATGAGGTTTGGATACACATCTATCTTTTGTCATTTCGGGATCGTCAGCTACAGCTTACTGTGTGCGTGCGTGCGTGTGTGTGCGTCTCAGTTTGAGGGGAGGAGGATAATTCGCTGTAATTGCTCCATTGCTGGGACTTTGCTAACAGATAGATATCCAAGGTATGGCTGTTGGACTGCGTAGTATCAGTATTTTCCATCAACGCACTGACAGCCGCATGCTAGCAGTCTCAGACCCAGCTCTCTGTTGACTTTCCAGATGGCCTCCAGTTAGCTGGATGTGTCATACCTGTGTGTCAATAGGAGATTTGATTCCATCTCTCCAGCCGCCATTACTCAGGATTAAGACGTGGACCCCCAAACTCAGACTCTGCGGGCATTTAAGGAGTATTAGAAGGTCTGTTTTCCTGACTAATCCGCTGTTCGCAAGAGTGATGATCAGATTACAGCAGAAACTCCGGTCCAAACATTTATCTGTAAATGTTTGCAGCCCTTGTGTGGCCACCGTCAGAGCTGTGTGCTCCAGAAGCGCCTAGACTCATCGAATATATTAGTAAATTTAATATTCTTATTGTGAAGTCAGAAGAAAACAAAAAAAAAGGTCAACGGGAATAATTTATGACTGTTGACGGGATGATATAAATAAGGGTTTAGTTCTTCTGATACGTTGCTTATTTTGGGAAAAATTGTAATTGAATTTTAAACTTAAGAATGAGTTACAGAATACTGATTTAATTCACTCAGTCACTTTAAACATTTAAACAATGTGGAAAGTATATGAAAACTTCAAACCACCTGAAACACTGAGTACTTTTGACTCTAGAAACATAATCAATGAAACAACAATTTGATGTTTAACGACGGCACTTGACTAAATGTAATGTTTCAATTGTTGACCGTGGGCTCTATGACTTTGTATTTCTGCGTTTTTATGATATAAAGCACGTTGAAATGCCTGGTTGCTGAAGTGTGCTAAATCAAATTTGATTTGATTTGAAAAAAGGATCATTTTGATTTCATGACAGGATTTAGTTAATCAACTTTGATCTTCAGTAAAATCAGAAAACACCCATTCATACTTTATTACCCATTTCATGGAAAGAAACCGTCACTAACATTACATATGAAATCCGTTACTACAGTGGTGGGTTGGCTTCAACCCCCCTATATCGTCTTGAGCCATTCAGAAAGACGAATGGCTTTCTGAATGGCTCAAGGATTGAAACAGTGTGTTGTCTCCCAACTACCACAATGTGAATCAAGACCAAGTCATGTAGGAAACTATCTAAGTTGGGGTCACTTTAAAAATATTTGGTCATATGTATATCTTAGTAAAAAGAAGCGGGTCAGGGGGGAAAGGTCGCGCTAAATTCTCTACATCCAGATGCAATTTAGTCCCTCGTGACATTTGTTTATATCATTAATGAAATGAAATTATCACATTGTCGCACTTCAGCAAACCAGAAAGAAGGAAAGTCAGGAAGACTGAACAGCAGCTGATGGCGTGGGTTTCTGACTCAGGCGTAAAGCAAAACCCTATAAACCCTTTGGAGAGGAAATATGGATTTGGAAAACCGCATATTGAAATTGCACCTTTGAAACTCTGCCGCAACACACGGCTGAAGTTGGGCTTGAGGAATTTCAGGAGACTGTCGAGAGAAATCTGTGTGTGCGAACGGCAGAAGAAACCATGGGAATTTATGCAGCCACATGTAAAATTTACACGCATGTCTACAATCTCACCAGAGCATCTGCGTCCGTTTGAACATTAGGGCTAAATGGTCACAGACAAACACTCATCAATATTAATGGCCAGTTGCGATTCTCTTCTCCCCAAAGCCCCTGTAAAAACAATAGCTCGTTTCACCGGACACCGCTCCGAGCCAACGAGCTGTCGACAAAAGACGATGCAACATCTTTCTCACATTTATGAGGAAATTCCATGAAATCAGGACAGAAATGAGCTGGAAAACAAACAGCGTCGATTTCCCACTCAAACTTTATGGGACGTTAATAAAAATGTAATTGTATAATACTGCAAAGCAGCTGTAGTAACAACTTCTGGTCAGGATGATGGTGGTCCTGCGGTGCAGCTCAACTCAGAGCCCTGGCCCCCCACAGAAGATCTGATCGCGATGATAGAAGAGCCATATGTCGTTCAGTGAGGGGAGGGAAGAATCAATAGGCAGAATGGTGGAAGTTGAGCTGAAACAAAAATGAATTTCTACTCGTTATAATCCTGTCTAACGTAGGATGAATATTTCATGGATGTTTGTGTTTCAGCTACAGCAGCAGATTTGCAGAAAATTAAACTTTCTCGTTTTTGTCTGACCAAAACAATAAACTAATAATGAATGGACGGACGGACAGAGAGAGGGCCAGATGGCTCTGCTACAAACAGTCGATGAGAATAAAATCTCACAAATATCAATATTTTTTTCAAATTCTGTTTTCCTTCCCATGCATATTCAAACCTGGAATATCTTAATTCAGTTTCCACCTTTTTTCCTAGATTTTTTTCCCCCTAGACAATGCAGGAGCCTTGTCCGCTCAAGGACCACTTGGAGTTGGACAGACGAGTTACATCGACGACGGGTGCTTTGTGTACTTCCACGACTGTCTCCTGTAAAATACGATCGAGCTACAAATCTGTCCGAGTCTTTCATGGATAAAGAGACTGAGATGTTTGTGGACAAAATGAAGTCTCCAAATGCAGTCGAACCAATGTTCCTTGGAAATTCAGCGACTATGCCAACAGGCGGCCTGATTGTTCATTTTGTTCCATCGCAACAAGTGGATCTCCATCGCTACCACTCAATTATGACTACCTAAAGCCTTTCAGTGGGATTACGATCGCAGGACTCCCTCAGGCCATCTTTCACAATGAACAGAGAGACAGTGTTGGGGATTTTCCAGATACCAACCCTGGGTTTGAATTTTTCCAGACACAAGATATTTATGAAAACATAGAAACGACGAATTGGAAAAAGAAAATCCCCCCTTTTATTGACTTGACTTATGGAAGACTCACACAGAGATAAGTTTGTGTTCTAGTCATCTCGTAAAGTGTGGCGTACATATTTCCTATCTTCATGTTGATTGATGGACGAGCCAGTTGTGCCCTGGTTGTCCATGCGTGCCGACGATGAGCGTCTGAGGGACAGGCTCCGCAGAGGCCTGCTTTAGCTGTTACTGGCTGGTTATCACCAGCAGGTGTGTGTGCGTGTGTGTGAGAGAGAGAGAGAGAGAGAGAGAGAGAGAGAGAGAGAAAGATGGAGAGAGAATCAGAGAGGCTGGTTTGGTCCTAGATTTAAAGGAGGAAGCCAGTGTCAGGGCTGAGAGATGAATTTCTCCTGAGGGATCGGATAAATAAGGAAAAAATATCTTTGAAAAGGGAAACACAGCTGTTTCCAAAGGAGAAGTCAAAATAAAAGTGCCGTTACATTCCAGAGCCGCGAGGGAAAGGGCCGGTTGGTTCTGAAATGCCGTCTTTGCCTCTTCCTCCCCGCAAAACTATTCCTACACGCTCTCATAGTACATCCCCCCCAATCTTCACCTCTGGGTTTCTTTCCCCTCCACCCGCTTTGTCTTAAAGACAGACGGACCGAAGTGTGATTCCCTCTGGAAAGTCTGCGTTGACCACAACACATTTCGGCAGCTTAGAGGCTGAGCATATGATCCACTGATAAATCACAGCGTGCTGGCTCCGCACTCCCCACTCATCCGCCGCCCACCGCCCCCTCTCCCCCCGGGGTGACTTACATGTAAGGCCGGCTGCTTGTTTTACACGTGGGCTCGGCTCCAAAAACAGCGACGGTAACCAGATACCTGGATATCCAAAAAGCAGGTGGGCCTCAAGGAAATCCAGGAGAAAAATAATCAAAGTTTCTATTAATACTTCTGTCTGCAGTGTCTGAGATGAAAGTGTAGAAACCTGCGGAATTCGCCATACCGTAAGATATTCCCAGAAAGCAAACAATGCACATCTGGACGGCCTTCTTAAACGAACGTATACGGCTGCGGCGTAAAGGGGAGTCGTCGTGGGAGCGGTCCCTGAAACCGTCTTGCAAAGCATTCATACGTCTTGATCTTTTTGGCACCATGCTTCGACGCGTTTTATTGGGATTTTATGCAAGATGAATGCAAAGCATTGCAAATACGACCACCCCATTCACTCTGACAGCCCTAAATAAAATCCAGCAACCATTTACCTTCAGAATTCACCTGAAGGCAAATGGTAAGATTTAGTCACAGTATCCGTGCAGCTATTATTTTAAAAGGCGTCAGACGAGCAAAATGACCACAAAAATGCATACTGGAAAAACTGCCTAAAGCACCGTCTCCACAGTGAAGGATGGCAGTGGTGTAATCATGCTGTGGGGTTGCTTTTGTTCAACAGGGAGAGGGAAGCTGAGCTGGGTTGACGGGGAAACTGACTGCAATAAAAACCTGCAGTAGAAACCGCAAGAAACCCGAAACCTGGACGTAGGTTTACCTTCCGCAACGACAAAAACCCTGAACATTCAACCAGAACCGCAATGAAAGTAGTTTGATCAAAGGATATTATTCATTTACTAGAATGGTCCCGACTTAAATCCAACAGAAGAACAAAGAAAGAGGCAGGGCTGGTAGAGACATTGTCCGAAACATCTGCAGCTCAAATTCAAGCAAAAGCGGAGGCAACAAAGCTCTGACTCGGGGTGCTGAAGGGATATCCACGGCATCCGCTCCCCACTTACGCAAAATACTTGGTATTGCTTTATCACATGAAACCCATAAAGTACACCAAGAAGTTTAAGCAACTTAATGGGGAAAAGAAAAGTTCTAAAACTTTTGTGAAGCATTCTGCATGTTAATTTCAACTACCTACATGTGATCAGAAAAAAGAGAAAAATAAATACTGCAAAAATGTTTCTTTTACAACAACAAGAGATGATGTGTAATTACTTTTGTTATGCATTTTGCTTTAGAGAAACATGTTTCTTGTTATTGTTTTTTTTGTTTTGGGGATAACGATGAACTGATTTAGGCAACAATCGAAGTTGACACCAGAAACAGCAGGTGGAAGACGTGACATCTCACCAAGCTAACGCTGAGAGACTTGAATACTGAAATAAACAAATAAAATAAATCTTAGTTCACAGCAGCTTTCTGAGTTTCTGATGGACACAGATCTCACCGAGATCAGATGGGGTGAAAGTGAGGAGTGGGACAGTTTCCTCAGATTCAGACCACTCAAGAACTTTTATACTAGAGCCACAGTCACAAAATGCACCCAAGATCCCCAAGATCTGTAGTGGTAACTTGGGATTAAGAGGCGCCTGGAACTGAACACAAATCTCCAATTGCAAGACAACAACAACTGAAGAGCAGTTGTTCAAATAGCGTCTCCAAGTTCTTTCAACCACACAAGGTACTGTGTTCTTACTGTTTTTTAAGGAAACATTTTTGTTCAGACACCGTTTCATGAGTAAACTTAAATGTAAATGTTTATTTGCAAGTTCAAAACACCTTTTCCAGACAAACAAAAATGATTGTACATGTCGACGTTTCCATTAAAGGAGCTGAATATTTAACAGGCTGTCCTACATTTGTTTCATAAAACCATACCTCATCGCGGATTTGCACCGCTCAGCATGTTGGCCATAGCGCTGCACGAAACAGAAACGAGAGACTTCCTCCTGAAACGAGATACATATTTGACCTTTGAACGCCGCCTGATAAGGTCTCTAGGAGACGGACTGCTCGGAGGTGTGGAGCGCGTCCGTACGGTAGGAAGGACTGGGCAGAGTTTCCCCTGCACATCCTCAGCGATAAGATCCTTTTATCCAAACAGGCTCGTGGCACTGGGAGTGGACTCAGAGACATCAATGACTTGCCTCGGCTCAGAGTCAGACCCGAACGCACGTAATGCGTAACGCGAGATAGGAGTAAAACAAACCAACTGCAGTAATGAAGGGCTGGTTGCACTCATACAAGGCCTTGACAATGCATTCACGCCCCTTTAACTTTCACATGTTGTCATGCCATAACCACGACCTTTCATGTGTGACTTTATGTGCTAGGCTAACACAAAGGAGTGAACAACTGGAAAAGTGAAAAGGAAATTCTGCATTGGTTTTAGGACATCAGTATTCAGCACCAATGAGTGAGCAGTATTATGTAGATCCACCTTTTTACAGCTGCAAATGTTTTTGGGGTGGGATGCCTTTGCCAGCTCCCCATGTCCAAAAACTGATTTTTTATTTTTTTTTCATTCTTTACTAAAGCTCAGTCAGACTGGATGGAAATCATCTTTTAACGTCAATTCTTGCCACACAGATTGGGTCTCGACTTTGACTGGGCCACTAAGATGCAAGGTTTTACTTTGGTCATAACCATTCCACTGAAGCTGTAGCTGATATTTAGGGCTGCAGAAGATAAACGGCGCCACAGGATGATGCTGTTACCACAGTGTTTAATCATGTGGATGCTGCGTTCAGGCGCTGTGTGAAGCCTCAAAAAAGCTGGATTTGTGCACAACCACTGGTAAAATTTGCTAGTATATTATGAGAAAATGGTCTCAAAACAACAATACTATACTTCATCGTAATAATTACTGGCACAATTTATCAACCAGCAAAATTTATCACGATGAGGCCAAGTGGGAACGTCACTGAACAGGACTGCATTACCAGTTGGGTAAATACTCGAAGCAGTTGCTTTCAGCTAAACAAAAAAAACAAAAAAAAATCAAAACTAAAATCTATTGAAGGTTCTAGTTACAGTGTGACAAAATGCAAAAGTTTAAAGGCTGTGAATACTTTTACAAGGTATTTACAAATAGATTACTTGTCTTCATCCATTATGCCCTTCTTTTTGTTGACCTTCCTCCGTCCATCTGACTGTTTTCCTGTCAGTATCACTCAGGCTGCGGGTCAGCTTATGGATCATAAATTTGTCAGAGGCGGCATTGCAGTGATGGGCGGCTACTTGCTCCAGAGGGTCAGGAGCATTTGCACTTGTATGGTGTCTTTTTTTTTTTTTTTTTTTTTTTTGGACTCCTCGCTTGTTGTTTCAGGCACGTCCTCTTCAAAGAGGCGGCCAGCTTGGGAGCATCGTGCGAGGCCGAAGGGTTCGCCTGTCTCCAAGTCTGATGAAGACCCCTTGAGGGAAAAGCGTCGTCCAACAAACCTCTTCAACTTAATCGGCACAAACGTACACAACCACTACAAGCCGCGCTTGTATTTGTCTTCTGGTGAGGACTTGACTGAGTAAGTGGCCACATTCATTCCCCAACCCTTGATCCTCTCCATGTGGGAAAACTCCACCCTGACATGCTGTAAAATAACTCTTGTTTTTCTACTTTAGGTTTCCATCGCTACTGTGTGAGGAGGCACAGCTTACGTTCTTGGAATCTGTTTTTTATTTTTATTTTTTTTTTAAGTACATAAAAGGATGCATTAAATAGATTTAGTGCTAAGAATTACAGGTTAGTCTGTTGAGCTGTCCTCAATAGCGCTTGCATGTGATTTTTTTCTGGTAACTATTAAGTGACTCGGGTTAAATTTGCTCATGCGACGCCATCCCCTACTTCCAAAAGCATCTTCTGCTGCTGCAGTGTGCAAGCCCAGCTGTTTATCTTGATGCTATAAACCTTTAAGAATTTGAAAACATGTCTAAGCATCAAGGAAAGCCCTCAGCATGCTGCCTTGTCTTGGGATCTGCACTTCTGGCAGTCTCGATTTAACACCAACAAATCAAACACAAAGAGAACCTCCTCCAGATCTCTTGGCGTGTGAAGACTGAGCGATTTTTTTTTTTAACAGATGATTTGTAAGTTTTTCAGGAAATGATTGCAGTAAACGATAATATTACCATTTTGAGACCATTTTCAGTTAATATAATCCAAGTACACCCAACTCAAACACCAAAAAAAAAAAAAAAGCTTTAACTTCTGAAGAACATTTAAAACTAGGACCGGAAAACAGTTTAAATATCCAAAATAAAAAACTAAACAACAGTAACTAAAATGGATTATGAAGTCTATATAACCAAAAGGGCATTTTAAAAAAAATTGTGATTCAGCAACAGGCAAAAGTTTTGTCAAATGCGTGCAGTGTTTCTCAAAATGGCGGCTTTTCAGCTGCCATCAGAGCCCTCATCAGAGGGAGCGCCTCTGATGATTGTTGTTGTCGAAATAGAAATTATTGTACTTGTTTTAATTTATCATGCAGTTAAATGAATTAGTGCTCATTGTGACAGACTTACTGACAGCGTTTTGAGGTAAAAAATACTTAAAGCTGTGATGAAGTTTCATCTTGCAGCAGGAAAATGACCCTAGACGTTCAGGTGATCATTCAGATCTAAATTTCTTTGAGAATCTGTTGAAAATCTGAACACTGCTGTTCACATACACTCTTCACTGGATCTGATTAAACAATCAGAGAAAAAAAACAGGGGGAAAAAAACCAGCAGTTGTGATTGCAACAGTCTATAAAGCATGAAATCTTATATAGGGATGTCACAACAAAAAACATTTACGCCATTCCTGTCGGCCACGAGACGCACAGGGTTGTTGCGATAATGGATGGAGTTTGCAGGGCACACAAGGACGCACACTTGATGGAGTTCAGCGGGTCGCCGGTTCACAACCTCTGTCCACTCTGAAATTCCACACGCATACCAGCGGGGCCGACTAGAAAACAACACCTAATGTATCACACAATCACAGCTGAGAGTCGTGTTAGAAGAGGGGCGAGAGGGGTAAAAGCAGAGCAAAGTGGGAACAGAACGAAACGAGAGAATGACAGAGAGTGCTTTGCTTACTTTGTCCCGGCTCAGCAACATAGTAACGAAATGCATGCCATTTTTTAAACATTTTTTTTCTTATTTAAAAGACCCAAGAAAGAAAAAAAAAAAAAAAAAAAACTCATCCCAATCTCCAAAAGTAAAATGCAACGTAGAGTCAAGACAGGAAGCAAATGCTCCCAACCAAGAGAAACGCAGACGGAGAACAGGAAGTACGAAATGAAAGTGTGCTGGACTGACGCTCAGCTGAGCCACATGTGCCGGCCTGTCTTGTACGTCTCGAGGTTTTTGCGTCTTGATCACGAAAGTCCCAAAACACGCCGGCATTGCAAACACCCCCACATACGTCACCCGGGGTGTCAACAGCAGTTTTCTTGTAGCAGAAACAGAGATTTTTTTTGTTCTTTGTTTACACAAAACATGCAATGTCAACACGCCGAATGCCCCGTCTTAGCCGAACTCATGTTTGTTTGCTTAATATGTGAACGACGCACTTCGCATTATGTCGCGCCTGATGCGTGTTTTAACAGATTTGGCCCAAAACGTCACACTTTAAATCTGTTAATTAATCACTGACTCATTGTGAGAAAGGAAAGCACAAACTACCTCGGCAAAAAGAAGAGAGATAAGCTGGAGAACATGAACACACAAAACAAAGACCAACATCCCCCCCCCTCATTTCACCTCCCATCTTTGGTTTCTTGCCTCGTTTTCTGTCTCCGAAATGCAAACATAAGAGATGCAAACAAAGACAACTCAAGTACAAACACCAATTCCTGCCTAATGATGTCTTCTGTGTGGGCTCCTTGAAGACGGTAAACACGACACAAAGACTGACAGTTTAAAACCCCTGTTAGGAGGAGATAGCTGGCCTGGAGTTGAGGCCGCACACATTCTTTCTCACTGCTCCTGCCTGTTTGGAGGACCTTACTGAGCCTTGCACAACTTTGTCACAATTTTGTCAAGACGCAAACACAAACCCCAGTGTACTCCGTTTGGTTTTTATCTGATAGTCGCACATCATTTTAGATTCACGATAAATACAGGGTGAGGGGTTTTCTTTTTTCCAAAGAAAAATATTCAAACATAGCCCTTATGACAGAGTATTGGAGGGAAAACATTAATTACGAGAACAGAGTTATAATAACAGAATAAACCTACAATATTACAAGAATAAATTTACAATAATGTCAGAAAAAGGACCTAATAGCATAATTCTGAAGTTGTATGATAAAAAGTCACAATGTTATGAGACTAAAATGGTAAAATATGAGAAAAAATGATGCAATTATGAGAACAAACTCATTATTATGCAAATAAAGTCAAAATCCAAGTAAAAGTGAATGTTTTTTTTTTAAAGCCATAATACTGAGAATAGAGCTGTAACAATATGACAATAAGTCATAACATGAGAAAAAAAGTCAATTAAGAGAATAAATGTCTGAGTGTAAATGCAAGCCACACTCTTCAGATTTTAACTAATGCATGTTGCTCCATCCGTTTCACAGTGACATGCTGATCTATATGATAAAGTCCTGCTGAAATGCATTCATGTTTGCGAGAGAAACAAAGAATGTGAAAAAGCTCGAGGCGTGTGAGCAACATTCAGATGCACTGAAAGAGAAATGCAGAAAAACAAAACTACTGACGCAGCAAGTGAAGCTGAAAGCTTGAAGCTGAAACAAAAAAAAAAAAAAAAAAAGAGCAAATTCCTGTGTGCCTGCAGTCAGAGGTGATAAATGAGAGCAGCAGCTCCTAATCAGATACCCCTGCAGGGTTATCAGCCTGGTGTAGAGGAGTGTTGCCAGCAGGGAGTGCGCTGCATTTCGCCTCCTTATCTGGCCGCACTCCTCCATCCTGTACGCCACCATCACCCCGGACTGGAACTGTACCCGGCGAAAGCGTGGGAACTGATGGGTGGAGAAGAGTCGGCGGAGGGAGAAGAGCGTCGCGAGTCATGTAATCTCTGTACTTAGCCCCAATCTCAGCTGCCATCTTGTCAAGTCGGAGATTTATGGCGTGAGAGGGAGCGATACGATCGGGATGCGAGGGAACTGGGGGAGGTGGAGGCGGGACGTGCGCACCCAGCAGGGTGGGGAGCGGGGGCATGACAGAAATTACTGACTTTAAAGTCAGATAGAATCTTATTTAGGATTTCTACAGCTTGGAGATCCTGTAATCAAAACGCAACAGAAAGTGGCTGGACGACAGAGCTGTTCTGTTACACTGCATCCTTTCAGAGAAACACGCAGGCCGACTGGAAAAGACATAATCTGGTTAACCAGAGAAGTTTCCTACATCAGTCCTGTTTGTTGCTGGAGGCAGCTTGTATGTTTTCGCCAGAGAGTCTGACAACCGGTACAATCCAAACATGAGGTACGGGGGGAAGAGCTCCGAAACCCTGAAACTCAATAAGCCGAATTATTTGTATATCTTGGGCCATTCTTCAATGTCTCAACAAGTTCAAGTGAATTTGAAGCTGCGGTGAAATATTTTACGTTGTAAACTGTTAAAAACAAACAGAGACCCACAGTTTGTTCATTTGACTTTTTCTTGCGGAGGAGCTTCAAGTGCCAAGTTTACGTGTCCGTAAAGATCCTTCACTCTGCTGTAAAATATCCCGAATTCCTTCTGCTTCGAGCATTCTCGCTGAAATGATGGGTGGTCCTCTGCTCTGCTCTCTGAGGCCTTGCAGGAAGTGTTTCAAAACGATTTGGAGAAAAGTTTCCAAAGCTACATTCGGTTTCAAACAATCGACTCTTTGGTCAAAGCCAGCTAATTATTTGATCATGCTGGGGCTTTGGGACAGGTTTCGCTGCAAAAGGAAGTGGCTTACCTGGGCTTAGGCGCTGAGAAACGCAGCCAGGCATCACAAGACAAGCAGAAAGCAGCCATCTAATAAGGGCACTTCATTTCTGAATAAGCTGCGAGCGCTGCTGGGACGTGGCTAATCTCTCTTAAGCTTTTTTGAGTTGTTTGCCTTTAAAGTTTGGGAGGTGGGGTGGGAAGAAAGCGGTTGTTGACTTAGGCCAGAGGACTAGTGACAGCTCAGCTATAGCCACGCAATGAGGTGTGCAGAGACTGAAATGAGACAGAGAAAAGAGAAAATGGAGCTGGAAGCGATGACAGACGAGAGCACAAAAGCACAAAATCGTTTCTGACGTTTTGCTGCAGACGAAAGCCATGAAAAGTCCCTTCCTGGACAACGAGAAAACACAAAGTCAGACAGCAAGCAGGGGGCCCGGAGTGGAGGAACTTCGAACCACTTGAACAGAGAGTCAAAAAAAACATCTTGATACAGAGTTTTGCTTGCGATACTCTTTGCTTCTTTTCAAACTTGGAATGGAGAGTTGCAAGAAAAGTCCCAACAGGTCCAGTGATGGTAAATCCAATTCAGACTAAGTTATAAACAAAAGTGGTACGAGTTTAAAGGACATTTCGATGAAAAGGCAGTGCAAAAAGAAAAACATAACGCAGTGTATACTTTACTCTGATACCTCTACAAATAGAAAATCAACAAAGTCCCCCAACTAGTTGATTGAGTTCAACTCAGTACAAAGCCAGTTGTTCTGTGAGCTTTGTTAGAGAACGTTAAAAAAAAACAAAGAGCATCATGAGGACTAAGGAAGTGCTGCAGTGAAGTTGAGGAGAAGTTTAAAAAGGGGTCGGGTTAAAACACAGAGGACCGAACACAAGATATTTACAAAAAGAATAGAAAGCCTTGCATCCTTTACTTACTTTGTGTTGGTCCCTTGCAAACAAGCAGCGACTTTACAGTGGATGGTGGACTTCCTCCTACTGCCTATAAGAGGAAGTCCAGACACCCAACAGAGGAAGCTCAGTCTAGCAGACTGCATCTTGAGACAGACAACACAGGAACAACACGTATAGTTTCTTCTGTGATCTACTGAACCAGCAATTTCTCAGAATCTTTGACTTGAAGAAATGACAAGGCAACAGCTAAACCACAAACTTCACTCCTCAAAGCAACCTAACGCTCTCTGTACTGACCATCACATGACTGTCCCTTTGAAAAGCTGATAGGCTTCATCCCCATTCATTGAGAGCAGTCACCTTTAACCAACATACCCTAACTTTTCATACATCATCTTGTACATTTACTGTTTGTAGACAATTTTATGTTATTTTATGATGAAGCTACATAGACCATTGGCCTCATAAAACATAAAACTGATGTTGACAGATTTTTTTTTTCCCCAGCAAAAAGTGAGAAACTGTGAATATTACAACATCTTTCCCTCTTCCGAAAGCAAGTCATGTGTTGTCACGCTGTGCCAACAAACTAAAAAATCCACAACAAACAAGTGAAAGCAATTTCAAACAATAGTTAGGAGTGACCGGTCCTTTATTTTTTTTTTTTCCCCCTCCCTCAAGGACGCCGGTGTGTGTTCGGACGTGTTTAGAGCTGCATGACTCATGCAGTCCAGTGTCACTCAGACCTCAGTGGAAAGCAGGACGTCCACAAGGCAAACAGTGATGCACGTGCTATTCAAGGAATGAGGATGAAAACGGAGCTGGAAAATGTGTTTCTACTGCCCCTATTCTAAGTTTTCCATAACTTATTCAGCTTCCCCCCCCCTCCCCCGCTCCTCTTCTTCCTTGTTTTCTTCGTGGGCGATTCTTAAAAAGTGATGACGACAAAGGCAAACGGATGACTGAACAGCATGTCCACATGAATCCCCCCCAAAAGGGCTTCAGAGGCATATGGTGTGCAGAAAGCGCATTTAAGACGGCATGTAAAGCAGGGGCCTGAAAATCTATCGGTGCCCCAAGAGAATATCTTCAGAAACTGAGCCGTCAGTCTTTGTTACAACCTCTCTTGACGGTGATACACATCAGATCAAGCTAAAACTAAGTCTTAGTCACCGCTTCAGTTGACGTAGGTCACCTGAAAGTCAACCTAACGCTGACAGGGAACTGGAGGGTTTAAAGGGATTGTTAGGTTCTACTGGTGAGATTCAGTTAAAAAGCTAATCTTATTACTGTTACCCAAAATGCTTTGCATTATTTACGTGTGCAACTTTCAGATCTGCATTCTTATGCTTAAGCAAACTGTCTATGAAAGAAAATATGGATAAAATATGGATAAAGTAATTAATTTATGGAGTTGCCCAGCATGCCGGGTTCTTGGATTTCTCATCTTTTGGGAACCACAGGAAACTGAACGGGTTGCAGAAATAATCTGATTTCACTTTGGGCGCACGTTCAATACGCTTGCTGGAGTCAAAAGCTAAATTTTGCCCAACTAAATGAGCAAGTGACAAGCATTCGTGCTCAGACGTGTCCATTAAACAGAGAAAAGGAAATTTGTGTCAATCACAAACCAGTTAGTTCGAAATGCGGTGCACCACATACAATTAGCAGACAAAATAAACAGCTTTACTGTAGCTACTGCTGTCTTTCCAGAAGTTGTGCCCACAAATAATCTTACAGGAAAAATAAGCAGTTCGTATGTTACCTGCAGTAGACTAATCTGTTAATATCCATGTTTAATATAAACCAATATTAGTTGGTCATGAGAGATCAGGACCAAAGAAGATTTCTGCCAAGCAACTGAAATGGCAGATGTTATTAGCAGTTTAAGTAACCACTGTTTTGTGAAAACAAACCATTTTTACATTTGCTCTCTGTTTTTTTCCAAAGCAGCTAATGATTTTCTACAGGAAACACTGATCGGGGGTGGTGCACCACCATTGACCTTCCCCAGTGAAACATACTGAGAACTGAGTAAAAGTAACAGAACAATAAGGTGGTGCAAAGATCCATAAATTTTGCATTTTCTATAACAGCTAATATTTTTGATTTTCAAAATACTTCTCTCAGTTTTTAGGCAACTGGTGCCACCCTGCCTCAAACTTGTGTTTCCTGCGTAAATAACCATTTATTTTAAACATAATGACAGCTTAAACATTCAGAAAAATGTTTGCTTAAACGCTGTTTTACTTGATTCCCTTTTGACGACTAAGTCTTTTCAGGATATAGGATCTCCACTTTGTCCTTGGTCCGTCTGGACGACCCACTAATCAGAATTTGTATTAAATGAAGACACCAAGAAACTTATCTAGTAAAGGTAAGACATTAACTCCCTAAAAATCAATGCAAGCACACCAACTCCCATGTTTTATGCTTGGCCCAGACTGATTAGCTTGTTACAGTGTCCTTCTCTGAGCAGCGTTTGCCAGATAAGCAGCTCCTCTTGCGTGTCTCTTAATCTCGCTCCACATTATTCAAACCAGCTCAGACAGATTGTTTGGCCCCTTCACTTTTCTTCCTTTCATTTATCTTAATTCTAATTTGTAGTTTCATTCTGGCCACACATGATATCCAGATTTTTGGACAATAACAGGGACCACCCAGAAGTGTTTCAGGCCGCCTCCTTCAACAGCTTTCTCTCTGCGTCGCCCCACAGTAATGGCTCCGTTCGACCAAAAAGACACATTAAAATCTAATCGGGATGGCAATGACACACAGTAGTCGTGCGCAGCTCTATTTGCAAAGCAGATGGAAGGCCTTGGCCTGTCCGACATTAATTACAATCACATTCGGAGAGGAAGCCGTCCCTCCTCCAGGGCGGTCAGGACTTTGTGTACGGCTGGAGGAGATGGCAACCTAATCCCCCAGGTCACCGCAGAAATCTGAGGGAATTGTCAAAAGATGCACAGGACGTGATTAATCAAAGCAGGCGAGCCAGATGTGCAGCGGCACAGGAGTATAAACCAAAACCTGCTCAGCAGAGGAAGAACAAAACCACAGACACACAAACACCACACTGCCACCATCACGCCAGACTCCCACCCCACGCAACCCACTCAGCGTCCCCCCACCCCCCCCACCAGAAGCCCACAGAGGGGGTTCGATATCTGAGACCAAAAACGGCGGCTTCCATCTTTGTGGATATCTGGTTTTCATCACTACGTATTGCAACACCAACACCCAGAGGACCAATAAGTGGAGAAGTATTTTGGATGTCGGCCACTTCAGCCTAATTCTTCACATCACAGGAAGAATAGAGAGGCTATTTATGGTTTATACAGGTGAGGAGGAAAACATTTTTAGAACATCTGGTCCCATGAGGAGGCAGGAGGGGGAAAAAAAGGAAAAAACAAAAAAGACTCCAAAACATAATTCTGGAGTGGTGAGACGTTCCCGCTGCTCTGATGGCCAAACCATGACAATACCTTCTGTTCCCAAGAAGAATGCTAATCAATCTGGTTTCAGGCCTCCTCTTCCACTGGCCTGTGACTCTGGCAGGACCTCTGTTTATCTTCCAGAGCTCTGTTTAGAGTCTCCCAGTAAACACTGGAGCTGCTAATGGAAGGAAGGGCTTTGAGCTTTCATGTTCCAAACTCGTTATGATTAAAGTGTCCCTGTTTATCATGCTGGGGGCTAATTAAAGACCAATCCGCTCGGAGGGGAAACACAAACAATGCGACGCAATTTACGCACAGAAAACCCGCAGCTTTTTAGCACTGGAGGTCAAGATCAGGAATAAGCCTTTATATACAAATACCAGTGGTGGCGGTTGATGGTTTTGCCGAGGATCCTGGGTTTATTCTCCCGCTTTAAAACATACATCACGGAGCAGATTGCACAGCGAGACTGACCACAGAATTTCAGTCCCATAAGTGAACGGAGGAGGGCAAATTTATCCGGAGCGAGGACGCAACAATAAATTACCCAGAAACAATACGGAGCTCATTTGTCCCACCGCATAGGAAATGAGTGAGTTACTTGCTCCCTTTGTGGTGTTTGCACAGTGGGAGCGTTCATTACAAACTACGACGCTCTGGAGTAAATTCAGGTAAAGTGAGACATCAGGGGTGAAAAAGCAGATGCAGCGAAGAGCCTTGGCTTGGTTAAGTGAGCCAACACAGTGGTTTGGTAGTGAAATAATAACCAAAGATCAAATCATTTTTGGTCACTTGTGATCATCAAATCACGTGATATAACTGAGGAGACGTCACAGCACGTTGATCCCGAATTTGCTTAGTGATGATAGGAATCCTTTTTTCCTTTTCCAAAATAAGCTCAATTGTTGAAGCAAATTGGAAATCGATTTTCATGCATATAAACAGAAATATATTTTTGCTACACCACATGAAACACTGAATGAACTAATTATTTTTACAGTCAGTGACAGTCTGGGGAGTCATGTCGTCTTTGTCCACAAACTTCATGCTTCCCTCGTCTTCATGTCGGTGCTGATCCAACTTTGTTGTAGGATTTAAGGCCTGACCACGCAGCCAAATGTGTCATTACTGTGTTTAAGGACTACGGCGTCTCTGTCTCTGTTTGGCCAGCAAACTGGTCTGACATAAACCCAACAGAAAATCTATAGTTGAAGATCACTTATGAAGCAATCTGGGCTTACCTAACATCAGCAGACTCACAGGCTCATCACATCCATGCCACGTTGCAATTATACAGCAATTCATGCGATACGAGTCCAAATATTGAGTATGCAGTGAAATATAAGCACATAGTTTTTCCTGATGCTCAGATTTCTATACAGAATCTCCTTTTTTTTAAAAAAAAAAAAAAAAAAAAGAAAAGAAAAAACTGATCTAGTATGTGTTGTCTGATCAATTCAAATCTGATTTTTCCAGTCCTGGAACCAATAATTGACCAGATTAATAGAAAGAAACGCTTGAAGTATATCGCTATATGTGTAATAATTCCATATGAGCTCTCCAACTTGAGCTGAATCTCCAAAGTAATTGAGGACACACGACTTGTAGATGCATGGAGTTGCAGCCTCTGCTTGTGAACGCTCTTTGCCTGATGTTTCTATTCTTTACACAGATCTCAATGTAGCGGAACATTAAAACATCTTGAACATGGACAGTCACAAAGAGGAAGAAAGTGCAAGAGGCACCGAAACATCATGGAAAATTAGTTGAGAAGAGAACAAGTGGGGAGAGGGGAGGGAGTCCGGCAGCTGGGGAAAATATTTATAAAGAAGGATATGAGAATACAATCACTCCACAGACTGGATGAAAATCAACAATAACCGTTTTACAGCTTTCTAAATGGACCGCAGCAATAAAACATCCCAAATGATCAAACATGTCCCTTGAAATTGTGTCGTAAATTGTGACGAGGCAGGCTTAACGTTCAAATCTGAAGCGACAAGACGTATGTGACAACCGCGATGAGTTTTTACACCCCGCTGAGTCCAGAAGGCGCAATTATCAACAACGCTCCCATCATAACCGAATCCATCCAGTACGTGCGTATTGGCGCGTCGGCTGCGCGCCGTGATGGAGAGCCAAACCCGGGAGCAGGTCCACAGGTGGACGAGGAAACAGAAGTGCTTCTTAAAGTAACAGGTGGCCACATTTGGATTAGTGTCCTAGTATTTCACTCTTAAACTACGATTTATGCCTCTCCGCTTTCTCTTCGATTCCCGAACAACAACAAAAAGGCGCATCCAAGCACAAACGAAAGATATTTTCACTGCACTCACCTAAGTTAACGAAGCTCATCACCATGTCCGCGTCGTTCAGAAAGGCTGTTTCTTGATACGTTGCCAGAGGAGGGCTCTGGGTGGCCGGGACGGACTGCTGTCTCTCCAGCGCGCCTTCCACTTGGCTTTTCTCCTCGCTCGATAAAGTTTTGTACAAGTCCAGCATGAAAAGCGGAGCGGAGTTGTACTTTCCGTGGGACAGATGCGGCCGCGGTCTGTGCGGCAGCCCCAGGACGGACAGGATTTCCTTCTGCATCTCCCGCTTTTCGTGCGTCCGCAGCCTCCGGTGGACGAAGCCCGGCTGCCCGTCGCCGATGCCCTCCAGTGAGTAGTGACTCCCCGCCGCCGCGTACGTGCAGTAGTAAGCGCTCCACCACACTCCGACCAAGGCAAGCAGGCGGCTGGTCATGGTGTTGTCCCCGCTGTGCTCTCCAGAGTCCCCCGGTTGAGCCTGGCTTGGAGTTTCGGTTGCCTCTCTCCGAAACGCAAATCTCGCGCGTAATGGTAGCCAAAGTCCACCCGAGAACGGCGCTATCAGTCGAAACGATTGATCAAAAGCACAGCAGAAGTCCCGCATCAAGCCATTTGAAATGCTCAATAAAGGAAAATGCGCATAATGGCACCGCTCCCGCTTTCATTTCTGCTCCCCGCAGCGCGCTTTGCTGCTCCAGGATGAAGTGCACCATGTGAGAGTTTATTCTGAGCGCTCCGCTACTCTTCGGCCAGTGGACACGCTTCTACAGACAGAACTGCGCCTCTGGTTGAAGCCATTCTACCGAAGCGGACACATTCACTCCCGGAGTTGATGACAAAAAAAAAGAAAGGAAAAGAAAAGAAAAAAGGGTCTCGGCGGCGCTGCAACTCCTACAGGTTGAATGTCAGAGTGTGGAAAGAATCAGCAGGTTGCAGTCCATAATATCTCTGTGCGTGTGAATTCCTGCCGAGTGTGTGTGAGTGTGTGTGTGTGTTTGTGTCAGAAACCGCCCACTCCGTGTGCCCTCAGAGGTGGAGCTCTTCAAACGAAGTTTAACATCATATTTCCAGATTTTGTTCATCGCTCTGATCAAATAACTCCAATTGGTGACGTATGATCTTAGTGATGAGAGATATTTTCACTTTGTGTGTACACATTACGCTGTTTGTTTGGTTTTTTTTTTTTTTTTAAAGCAAAGTGATGCAATTCAGATGTAGAACTTCACAAAGTCTCGCTGGGTTTTGGTTTAAAATGAGCGCGTCCTTCACGCGTTAAGATTCTGGGGTTGTTCTCGTGTTTGCTTGCAGATGCACGACTTCAGCCACTGAGCAGAGATGTCCAGTGGAGGCACGACCCCTGACGATGGACTTGGAAACAGCAAGCGGATCGTGCGCATCGCCTTCGCTCTGAACGGCCCCCTCAGTTTAATTCAATTCAGATCATCGGCGCAAATTCACAAATTCAGTAGGCAAACAGGTGCAGCGTCTTTCCTGTGATATGGAGTTGTGCGATGGAAATCAGCCAGACCTGAGATGGACAGAAATGAGTCATTTACATTCACAAAATGTAGTAAAATTCAGATGGTTATATAGTGATAATCTGTCAACTGCTAGTCTAGAGCATATTCAGAAAGTACCGAGATCAACATATTAGAAAAAGAATGAAGAAGATTTGCATGTTTTGTTCACTAGACTGTGAAATTATTTGTCATGCTCGTCTTAAAGGAGGACATCACATATTTTCAGGGCACTTAAAGCCATTTTACAGAATAATCGAGCAACTATGTTTAAGTTATGAAAATACCACACACACACACACACACAAGAACACCTTTAAAGAAATATCTTCATATCAAAGCTGAAATGGGCTTCTAAGAATTTTCTGACCTTTTGGACATTCCACCTTCAGCACTTCATCATCAAGATGATTCTTTGTTGATGCTATCCATCGATGCTGCTTACATCAATTATGGAGCAGTGTAGTTTGTAGATAAGTTCAGATAAGTGACTGTCCACCAGCTGTTTGCCATTTGCTGCTGCTAGTCTGAAGGAGCTCAGTGCGGGACAGAGGTGATCGGTGATATGGAAGCTGCAAACCGTAGCTCCATGGAGGAGCTTTGGGTAAATGGGCAGCGCTTTGTGGGAGCAGGCAACCCCTGAATGGTTGCTACGGGAGATTGAAGGACTTCTAGAAACATGCATGATTGTGTCAAAGCAACACCATGTTTTTGATGAGGGAATGACATTACAGCATGATATAAGCTCAAAACACAGTGGATGTCCATCCTCGTTGAAAAAATGTAACCGTCACTGACATTTTCTTTATAATTTCATATTATTTAGGGTTTTCTAATGATTTATTTGAACAGCTCATGTTCTGTGACTGAGCCAGTCACTCCATGGCTGTAGTGGCATCACGACTGTTTCACCGACAGTTGTGCTGGACGGAATAATGAACGAGGAACGTCTTCTGACTTTTCAGCCCAAAGAAAAATCTACAGCAAGCCACAAAAAAAAAAAAAAAAGAAAATTAGGTCCTGGTTTGACAAATCATGGATTATAGTAATGCACTGCTCAGCAACATGTTGATAAATGGGCCCTTAGAGCTGGCTGGACTGAACGTTTTACTGACTCAGCCATTGTTAGAGCACCTGAATGTGGTGGGAAACAGAAACTATTTATGTTGAGTAGATAAAGCAAATCTCCCAAGACATCTGCTCCCAGGGAGCGCTCAATGAATCACTTAGTCAACATTTTTGATTTGAATTCAAAGTGGAGAAAAGTCAAGTAAACGAGAGGGTAAAAAAAAAAAAGAAAGAACTCCTTGAAACCGTAGTTTCCCCTTCCTGTCTTTCTCTCCTGCCCCCCCTGCCCTGTTTTGTCTCCATGGTGCCTTCAGCCTGTGATGGTCCTGATGATAAGGCTCAAAGGTGTCCATATGTCCCGGTGTCTCTGCTACTGCTGCTCCCAGAGCCTATCTTATCTGCATGTGAAGAGTGAGAAGCAGCATCAAAGCCACACATTCCACCACCACCAGGCAGACACAAATACCCTCTGCTGGGCGGCTTTCAGGTTACAAACAACGAATCTCATATTGCCATGAGCTGTAAAAAAAAAAAAAAAAAAAAAAAAATATTAAATATAAAAAAAGTCTGAAAAGTTTGTATGAAACAAATGGCTTGAATAATAAAACCAGAACAGAAAGTTCCAGCTGCCAAAAAAATCTGCTGTCACTAAAGTAATTTATTTGTCTATTTTTAACTCCTCTTAGAGGCCATTTTTCCATTTGTTTGAAAGAAAACACAGTTCTGATTCATAGCATGGATTTTGTGTTGAAGCTGCACAAAAATCAATCCTTTCAGTGGAAATTATTTTAGGTTTTCTTTTTCTCTCTCCCTCTTTTTTTTTTTTTTTTTTTTTTTTTTAGAAGAAGCCTTTTTGGCTGCAGGACTGTACAGGAAAACAAAGCGGTGATTATTTTCTGGATAAAACGATGGAAGGAAATGGGTCATTTCTACCGCCTCGCACCGTGTGAGTCAGCGCGAGGTAACAAAAAGCAACAGATCCATGTTAAAAGCTTCGCGGGCCATTAATCTTTGTCGTGTCATATTAAACAAACATTACCGAGATCGTAAAAACAAAACAAACAGAAAAAAAAAAAAAAAAAACGGTTCGCAGCTGATCCCGGACCCCACTGCTCTCAAACGCTGTCATGGCGATCCAGATAAACGAGCAGACAAGACTGACAGGAACTTAAACAGCACTTAAGTTCAGCTATATTTATTTGACGCTGATCAGTTGGGCATGTTTGTAAGTGTGTGTTTATGGCCCGAGGTGGAGCAGGTGATGTGTGTGTGCATGCGTGTGTGCGTGCGTGTGCGTGTGTGTGTGTTGGGTTGAACTGGAAGCAGAGGGAGGAGGAAACATTAAACAGGAGTTCTGTGTCCTGTCATCACAGCGTCTAGACAGGACACCTCCTAAACCTAATGAATTTTTTTTGTGTCTGTGTGTGTGTGTGTGCGTGTGTGTGTGTGCGTGCGTGCGTGTGTGTGTGTGTGTGTGTGTGTGGATCACCCACACAACCGTGCATCCACAAAGACATTCACTGCTATACACTTTGGGGTTTAGGCCTTCTTGTGTAACCTTTGTTTATTCAAAAACAAAAAGAGTTCAAACTTTCAAACAGCCATAAGCGTCATACGTACGACATATTTGCACACATTTCTCTCTGAAGCTAAAGCCTTCGCTTCGTAGCCACAGGAATTTTTACACCTGGCACAGATCTGACAAGAGGACTGTGGATTTATTCACACAAGCTTGCACAGATATGCAAGCAGACGGTTATCAAGTGGTTTTCACATCAGTTCAAGGAATCGGTGACAAGATGGTGCAGGTTTGATGCTTTTGAAGCCACTGAAGTCCTTTGTGTTGGGTTTGTTTTGTGGTAATCTGCTAAAGCCCTGTTTGCTAAGCACACAAATATTTCTGAGAAATGATTTGCTACGTTTTAAATAGATGGGGGAAAAAAAAGCTCAATTACAGGGCAATTATTTTTATTTTAATGCAGAAAATAATGTAATTTAATAAAGATTTCATTTCCCATACGAAGCATACCGCACTTATACAAAACTTTATCATTGTGTTTTATATTCTTGATTTTTGCATGTTGTAAAGCAGTAATTCAACTGATTGCAACACAAGTTTGTGGCAACAATAGACTGAGATCACCTGAAGTCACAGTTCACAAATCCTGCTACATGTGAAATGCTAGGGGAATTTCCCTCCTCTTCCAACTCCTGAAGAAAACTGGATAGCCCCAGGAATCGCTTCAGGCTGGATGACTTGAACTCCGTGATCAAATTCATACTGCATGGCCTGGGCAGAGCAAAGGAGAAAAAACTCAACCAATAAAAATTACTCAGAACAGGGGTTAGCACCTTTAAGCTGGAGAAACATCCTGGAGAAAACTACTGATATCAACTCATCTACATAAACTACCAATACATTAAATCAAAGTCATCATGGCGCCTTTAATGCGTCCAAAATTGCAATCGAAAAGGATGAATTATTTTTGTAGAATTTTATATTTC
Organism: Poeciliopsis turrubarensis; assembly: GCA_010277015.1. NCBI lineage: Eukaryota > Metazoa > Chordata > Actinopteri > Cyprinodontiformes > Poeciliidae > Poeciliopsis > Poeciliopsis turrubarensis. The sequence continues at coordinate 75,637 of VMRN01000252.1, forward strand.
AGGTACCACACACTCAAAATTGTGACTTTCACTGCCTCGATCCCGACACCTGATGTATTTTTTTTCATTATATGTCTTTCCAAACAATTAGGAGACCCAGTCAGGCTAAATATTCTGTTCTTGGCCATAGTGCCTCCACGCTACAAACAATACAAAATACCATAACAACTACAAAATCCTGTGTGTTTCATCAGGATTTTGTGCAACATTTTATGTAATGCATGGTTTTCAAACTTCATTGCAAATAATGTGTGTAATCGGGCCCCTTTGCTCTCATACCCTTTGGTGAATTTCTGATGCTAAGACGCCATCAGGTGTTAAAACCTTTGAACAACTTTCTTCTGTGCATTTCTTTGTCTGGTGAACGTAGAGGACCAGAAGTCATTGAAGCAGAATTGGGTGTAAACTGAGAAACCGGTCCGTCACGTAAACACTCGTGCCCCTGTGAAGTGTGTGAAATGAAGAATACCTGTGTGAAGGACTGGGCGTCGTAGCAGCTGTACACGGCTGAGGAGCGGTCCGTCCGCAGACACTGCTGAGGGAAGGAGCTGATCTGCTCTGCGAGCTGCACGGCTCTCTGCAACGCTGCGATTGCAACGCAAAGCGAGTCAGTTTACCAGTGGCAGTTCTTGCGTGAGTGACCATCCGATCGATCAACAGGCAGGAAAATGATTTAAATTCTGGAGAAGGACAAAATTCAAAGCATTCCTGCACAGAGCATGTAGAATCATCTACGATTTAAGCAAGTGGGTAGCCGGTGTAACTGTCAGAGAGGTTTGATGGGTTTTTTTTTAACATTACGTTTGTCCAAACACCCCTTTCTGATGCCGCCCTGAGAAACTACCCATTTCAAAAACTACCACGGCAGCTTAGACACACAAACACAACGTATGTGTGCACGGAATAGCAAATGTGGTTGCATGTGAAGGAAAATGCATGCAGAGCGCTCATGAAGAGTTACAAAGGAAAAGACTCCTCATAATGCGGCTGAGGTTTCCTAGCTTTACGTCACTACACCTCCTGACCCACATCAAAGCCCTGGACCTAATCCAGATTCCTCCTATGGAAAACACTAACCCTGCTGATGGCACACTTTGATGCTGCCTTTGTATGTTTAGAAGCTGCTACTTCTTCCTTTCCCTCTGATGTTAAATGTGTGCTAAGTGATTATCCTTCACAGGGCCAATTAGGCTGCAGATAAACTGTGGGCAGAAGAACTTCCTGAAAGAATTTAGCTAATCATCCTGCAACATCCAAGCGGGTAGATGAGGGAGTGAGAGACTGAGTCGTAACGAGCACGCAGAACCATAAACTGCATTGGATCTTTCAGGCACTAATGCAACACATCAATCCTCGGACTCCAGCTCATTCCCTAATAGATCTTTAAGAATATTTTTCAATTTGCTCAAATAAATGCCCAGTTTTCAACAAGAAACTTCTTCAAAATGTTTCCTCTTCAAGTTCTGAATAAAAACAAAACTACATGCACGTATGGCGTTATGTTCAAACTGCTTTAAGTACCTTGTCCGTCAGGAACGACTCGATTGGCCAGTCCGTAGGACAGAGCCTCTTGAGCGCCGATCGGCCGCCCGGTCACAATTAGGTCAAGCGCTCTTGATAAACCGATGAGGCGAGGAAGCCGCACTGTCCCTCCGTCAATCAGGGGAACTCCTAGAAAAACATTAAGGTTTAAGCAAACAAAAAAATAAATGAAGTGAAGAGTTCCCAAAACACCTTGAAATCCCATTTGTGCTATTTGAGATCTACAGTTGAGCCAAGAATTATTCGGAAATGGCTTTAATTACATTTTAAAGTCACAGACGTGCTCCATATGAGTGGAAATAAAAATAAGATTTCAGAGTAGCCCAGCAAGAGTCCCAGCTTTAATCTGACAGGGAATCTGTGGAGGGAGCTAAACATTAGGATGACAGCAAGGACATCTTCTATATTCAAAGACACGTTGTGAAAACACCAGAGGAAACATGTAAAAGGTCCTCAGGAATTATAAGATGGGCCCATTCGCTGCCATGCCAATAAAGACTTTTCAATTGATCATTAAGAAGGATGTAATTTAATGATATGCCTTTTTTTAATTAAAATGTGTGAAAGTACATGTTCCTGTAAAAATACATTCTGAACATACTCAAAATCTAAACAAAAACATGAGGTGAGCTATTCCCTGCAAGGTGGGCCGCTGTGTGAGTGTAATAAGGGCATCTAATACTCCTGGCAGTGCAGAAACACAGGTTGCTTATGTCAGCGGGAACAAAGCTCCGAAATGGCTACGCTCCTATACTTTCTTTACATCTGGTCATACGAGCTCAAGCTCCTCACTGGTATTCTCACAGGAAACGTTTTTAATTATATATTATTTCCCTGTCCCACAGAGACTCGGGGCTCGGAGGAAAGAGCGAGTGCACTGCGAGGAACAGTCGGCTTCTGGCATTTATCCTAATTTCTAAGGAGCACCAGCTGGAACTGGCACACTTTCTCCCGATCGGTTCCACACCACAATCCCAACTCCCTAATTCCTCCGAGTCACTGATTCCATCTGACCACCCCTTATTGGGAGCACATGTGTCGAACATGTTGTTATAACCCCACATCATCATGCTTCCTTTCAGATTGCATATTCCTTTTTCTTCCGGTAACAAGATCACTTGTTACCGTTTCTATATGCGAAACGGTAACAAGTGATCAGATTGTACTTATGCTTTTCTTTGTTTGTTGCCATACATGTGGCAAGTTGACAAAAGATCGTGATCAGGCTCAGGCTGCACAGGGTTTCTACACTGTTGGTAATGTGAGGCTTCATCCAGTTTTACAGCTGATTGTAATCAGAGAAGTGTTTTACACAGACTTTGAAGATAAACACCTAGAGCAGGTGGAACATAGCACTAATATTACCTCAATTCTTTTGTTTTTAGTTAAATATACAAATTACACAGATCCCTGGTAATAAAAATTTAAAAAAAGAAAGAAAAAGGCATGTGTAATGCCTTTGGATTTGGTCCTGGACACTTCTGTTACCTCCTCTCTTCTTCTTGTTATTAATGAACCTATGGTAATCCAGTGGCCTCACATCATAAATCAGCTAAATCTTGTCAGATTTCCACTTCATTGTCCAACAATACAAAATTTTACAGTTCTCAAACATTGGACTTTTTGATACTTGCGCTGCAGACATATTAAGTCTCTCCAGTCATTTCACCCTTGTTGATGAATTTCTTTGCTTTCAACCGTCAGGCAAGAATCTTGGTCTCTTTTTATCAAAACTTACCAGGCTGTTAATCAGCTCCTTGCTAAAACCAGGTTGAAATCCGTTTCATTGTTAGAGCTTCCCAAATTTGTTATGTCATAGATTCCACAAGTGTTCAAAATGTTAAGATCGTCTGTACCTGAAGCAGTGTTAGAGCAGGGGCCCCGTGAACAGAGGTGACGTGGTCATCTTGAGTTCAACTCCTGATCTTGCAGACCTTGCTGCATGTCTTCCCCACCTTTCTTTGGCCAATTTTGTATCTAGAAACTGTCAAAGGCCTCTTAGGCATTTAAAAAACATAAACAATTATTTATGTTTTTTAAATGCAACATTGCACATATGTCAACATCCTGCAAATACCTCAGATTTGTTCATATCCATGATGGCCGTCTACTGTACTATCACCTTCCAAATGAAGTAGATTAAGATCTGGTGACTTTGGAGGTCTTTAGGAAACAGTCAGCTTTTTGTCATGTTTAAGAAACCAGTTGTGAATTTATCCTGCTGGAAGTAGCCATCAAGAAACACTGGTCATAAAGGAACGAACGTGGTCAGCAACTACACTCAAATGGTACCAAGAGGCCTAAACTGTGTCAAGAAAAAAAACATTACGTCACCTGTTTTTAAAGCAGAAATCTGTGCCTACATTTTTTTGATTCTAACCAGAGGGTATTAAAGCTAGCCTTAGCTATCGATTAAGAAATTAACCTAGAAGGGTGGAAAATTAAGCAACAAAGAAATACAAATGTTGAGAAACCAGCGTGACAACACAGGGAGGTGGAGCGAGCCAGAGGAGGACAAAGCCTGACTTAAAGACCAAGAGATAAAGAGGCAGGTTGACCTCAGTCTGTCTGGCTTTGGTGCTGCTGTTGGCACCACTGCTATCAGCGACCGGAAGGATCTCCCTTCTTATCCCCCGCGGCCGTCTCCAGCACCTCCTCGCCCACGGTCTCTCTGATAGTGCGGTCTCTCGGATGCCGTTTGACAGACCTCTGCTTTGTCACACATAATGAGACGTTGGTGAATTGCTCCTTGAAGCAGCTTTCGACTGAAAACTTTGCGCTTGATTTGAGGTGGAGACTTTTTGTTTCAATAGAAGGCATTGTGCATTAGAGATCCGAATGGAAGACAAGTCAGTATCGGACAAACCATTTGCAAGGAGTCTGCAGCCATCTTGACTGAAATGCAGAAAAGTCTACTGTCAAAACAGAGGCTTGTTATTGCCAGGTTGGACATGAGTCAGCACAGCCTATTGTTATATAACCACATGTAAGAGGCAGCTCATTTCCTGCAGCACGGGGTCATCACTGCTTATCTGACGGGAATGAACGAGAAGTCTGGAAGAAAGAAGAATCATTGTGTTTTATCTGCGTTCTGCACACTTTGATATGCGTTAGCCCTGAGGAAGCAGCACAATACGAGTCATTAATATCTAACTGGTAATATCTCCCTGAAAACACTGAAATTCACCACAAAGGTTATCTGGAAATTGGCTGGGACCAAACATCCGCCAGTCCACAGACACTTATAAAGCAAGAATGCTGTGAAACATGACACACTCGGGGACTCTAGCTGGCTCCTGGTCCTGCTGGCACCCTGACCACATCAAAGCTAAACCTACCACAATGGCCTCCCATGAGGGTAATGCGATTAAGTTTGATGTGGATTAACAGTTTCCGGATAACTCCAGACTAAATGGACAGAGGCAAAAGAGTGGACTTTCGGGCGGAAGTTTGAAGCTTTGAAATGCTTGCTGGGAATCAATTAAAATATTTTAGTTGGGTTGGGTCGGAGATGGGTGCCACACTTTTAATTTGATTTCACGACTTTTAACCGACGCGGATGAAAGTGAGGCCGCCAAATGTCCCATACTCCATGTACATGTCACAGCCAAAAACTTCAATGGGATTTTTTTTTTTTTTAAACAATAGTAAGAAATTACCACACGTCTTTGGAAAATAGTACATAGTTTTCAAATGTTTTTACATCACCCAAAGAAGTGTGGCAAGCATTTATATTAAGAGCCCCAGAATAATTACTTTTGTTGCAATTACAGCTGGAGATCTTTTGAGGTATGACTACCACCGTTACACATCTAGAGCCTAAATCATTTCCCAATTCCTCTTAGCAAAGCAGCGCAAGCTCAATCAGATTGGATAGAAAGCATCTCTTGGTACACATTTTCAAGCGTAACCACAGATTCTCACATCTGAACTTTGAATCGGCACTTCTATCTTCCATTGCATCTCTGGCTGTATTTTAAGGGTTGATGTCTTGCTGAAAGGTAAGCCTCCGCCAAACCTCCAGCCTTCTACAGCCTCCAACACACTTTTAAAACAAAGATTGCCCTGTATTTTTCTCCACTCTAATTCCAATTAACTCTACCCAGCTTTTTTCCCCCTAATGGACGTAAGCACCCCACAGCATGATGAGAAGAACAGCATGTTTCACCGTGGGAAAAGAAAAAAAAGAATTGTTGCTTGCATAGTTCAGGCAAACTACAAACATGATCTTTTAGAAAATGACTTTCTTCTTTCCACTCGTCCACAGAATCATTCATGGAGGGCAAGAGTTTCTCTCACCTGATGTGTGGATGTCTGTAGTCACTCCTGGGCTACTATAGGCCCCGTGGATTTGTTTGACCTTATCCATGCTGTCAACTTTGATGCACAGATGTGTATTATTAGGTTAGCAATGATGGCATACACTTTGTTTTGCACCGACTGAACAGTGCTCAATCAGACTTGCAAAGTTCGGGGCATTGTTTGGTAACATCACCCTGTTTTTGACTTCACCCAAACTTAACAATCTGCTGTGTTCATTGGTCTTCATGATGATGTTTGTTGGCTAATGTTCTATCAAGACACTGAAGATTTTTCTTCCACAAAATAATTACGCAGTACTTCGTGTTGGTTTGGCATAAAATCGCAGCAAAATACATTGAGTTTTGTAGTTTGAACCTGATGAAATTAAGAAAAAAAAAAAAAAGTTAGCGTTTTGTGAAAACTCTGAAGACTGTAATATAAAAACTAATTTACAGGAAGGCATTGCAATTGCAGGAGCCATTTATCCTTTCCTGTGTTCATCGCCACCAGGGGGCGTATTTCATTTTGAGTTCTGAGTGTCTGATGGGTAATGGGGGTATTTAAGGTCAACCATGATTCTGTTCAGGTGTTAATGGGAAGAGACAACAGTTCTCTACTGTGCTTGGTTTGGATTGATGTCCAGTTTATGTGGATCTAAATGGAAATAGTAAGACGATGGACATTGTTCTGACAATAAATCACTTTATTACAAGTCAAACTGAAGATCGGCATCATGAATCTTAACTGAGCGCACATAAAGCCAACTCCTTTCAGGAACAGCAAGCACTAGCCTAAAATATAGGATTTTAGCCGCTACAGCAATTATCACACAATATCTGCACTACAGGCTCGGGCTTCTTCAAATTTATTTTGAAGAGCCTTCTTTTGCCTTCAGACAAATGTAAATTCAGTTAGTGTAATCTCAATGTTTTCGAATAGAAAAAAAAACAAGAGCGATGCTCACATGTGTTTACTCAGTTGTAATCCTGTCTGTTTTCCCAACACAGCAGTGTGACAGCTCTGTTCATTCATTCCTCATGAAGGGAAAATCCTGCAGATTAAACAGAGCTGGTTTGAAGTCGGATGATGTAATCAGTGCACTATGTCGGTCAGGTTCAGACTCTCTGAGCAGGTGTTTGGATTGGCTGATTTCAAGTTAGCTCTTGGATTGCGGTTTGACTTTGGTTCAAAACCCTGGCTTCTTTTCTTCCTCTCCATCAGTCTTGCACAGCTACGGAGACGGGACTTAGCGCTGACAAGGGGAAACGGAGAAGAAGCAGGGACTTGAAGGATGCAGAAGATTAGGTGGTGTGTATTTTGGAAGGGTTTCATTTTCAGTCACAACAAAAGAATCAAAGGGTGACAATGGATCAACCTTGAACAACCCCCAGGATTTAGGTTCTTGAATGAAATATTAGTACTTTTAAGTTACATTTTCATATGCCAGCTTTTTTTTTTTTTTTCCTGCTTTACTTGTTCCTCTGGTTTAAGGAGCCAAAATAACATTGGAGATTTAAGTAAGCACTGTGGGTTTTCATTCAGGTCTCTGAGAACTCAGAGAGCTGTAGACTCTAATACCAGATTCCTGTGATGCAACCTTCTCCTCCTTCTCATTTCCTCCCTGGCATAGCCGAGGGGCCCCAGACAGGAAGCCGCAGGTTTCGGCAGCCAATACTGTGCCAGAAAACTGTCAAATCCTTGTGGTAGCCATTGGCCCACATCAGAGGAGCACAGCGCGTCTCCGAAGGGTTTTCAACTCCAAAGCCACCAGGGATTCCCTCAGGCGACCGCCATCTGTGCCCTACCCAAAATCGGTTACAGAATCTGTCCATTAAAAGGAAATAATGGCTAAGAGACACTGGATCTTTAAATAAACTGAAGAACAGCAATGGCTTTGTTGGTAAAGGGATTTTTTAAAGTTGTTTATATTGGCTTAAAACAAAGTTAATTATTTTTTATTTTTTACTTCTAAATCCTCCGTTTGTCTTGTTCTGCTTCATTAAATTCTTCTAATGTCCCTTTATCAATATTTTCATCTAAAGAAAACCAACGTCCGAGTTGAAAAGTTAAGACATTAGTTGTGCAAGGTTAAACTTAGCAGAAAATGTTCATGAATATGCACTTTTCCTTAGCGAAAAAGTAATAACCGTTCTTAACTGTAGCGTCAAATAAAAAAAAAAAAATCGAAAACAGCAGTTTTAACTTAGCCGGAGGAAACAACTCAAACGTGTTGACAAATAAGCCTTGAAAATGTGAGGCAATGACACGCCAGAAAATTAATCACTGGGGGAGAAATGTGCAACTTAATATGTAAAAACCGCAGCAACATTTCTCCCTGGCTGACATAGTTTTGAGCTGATGGAAGACGCTGGATTGACTGAGCCTTTGCAGATAGAGCAGAATAAACCTGCACTAATACACTCTGAAATTCCCAACATTTCTCTCCAACCATTGTTCAGGTAAGTAGCTGGTCTGGTACTACAGATGTGTAAAATTATTAAAATGAATAGCAATTTTAAGAGTACACTCTGTTCATCTTCCAAAAAACAATGCCTGAATAAGGTGCTTTTGAATAACCTGACGTTGCATGCGTTTAATTATATGTATCAGCAGAGAAACACCAACCTGGCAACACTTCAATAAGCCTTAATGACTGTTATTCAGATAAAATTCCAGACTTCTTATGAGTGAAGTGCAAAATAAAATTGACAAAAACACATCAGAACTGAAGAAAAACATTAACAAATGTGAAGCATAAATTAGAGTTGATCAAATCAATTTATTGGAGACTCTACTTAACCTATATAAAATTTTATTTTTATATATATATATATATATATATATATATTTGATTGAATTGAGACTACAGCGAGGAAACAATCGGATGTCATGTCTAATAATAGCTTCATTTCAGCAAACAAGACTGCAGGTATGCTGTTTGCAGCACTTTGGTAGATCTAAGCATAAATTGGACATTATTTCCAATTACTTTTTATTATGAATGTTTAATAAAAGTTAGAAAAATAAAGAAATGCTCTCTGTAAATGTATTTGACTGCGGGAAGCGATCAGATTTTGTCAAGCCAATAAATGGAGAGAAATCCATTTTACTGTAGTTTTTGTTCATATTCATTTCTGTATGTTCCACTAAATTAAATGATAAATATTTTATAAGTATTGAAATTGAGAAGCCCAATGATGCCTCTTAAACTGGAAAGTAACACACTTAACACAAAAGACTCAGAGCTCTGCCAGGATGCTCCCCTGTTAAATTACAGGCTTCAAATGAGAACTTTTTCATGTTTATACTCCAAGTCTAGTACTGTCTGTAATTTACAGTAAAAATATAACACCCTGAATTGCAGGACGGGGTTTTGTGGGGGGGGGGGGAATCCGGATCAGCTCTGTATGTATTTACAACAGAAAACTTGATGTTTCAGAAGTATAGTTGAGTCAGCCAGCAAGCCTTACCAGTAAAAATGCCAAAAAGGGAAAATGTTTATAAGGAAATTGTGACATAAATAACCCGTAAACCCTGCTTGGCTACGCTGTGGAAACCTGGCAGTTGGTCGTTTCCTCCTCTACTTATCAAGGCTGCCCAGCAGACTGTGGCCATGAAGCCAAAAGGTCACGGTCACCATCGTTATCGCTTCGAGGCCCTGTCCTTGTGCACAAACACTAGGAGGCTGTGGTGATAACAGAGCACATAGTAACGACGCTGGAAAATAGAAACAAAGTCGACTTCCTGGTACTAGGAGACAGATGATGAATGCTGAGATGCAACAAAAAACAGACGGTTGCTTTTGGGGTTAGGTATCCTGAGCCTAACCCTGAGGTAGGCTTATTACTCTGAGGTAAACATTCAAAAATACATTTTAACGTTTCTAGAATCGAACTGAAAGATGGTAACTTCTACTAAAAGCAGAAAAAAATTAATCTGAACATCAGTGTCGTTTTTTATTTTTAAGGACCACAAAGTTTAATTTAAGAGACTTTCCCGAGATTGGCAAAGTTTATCAACACACAACTAAGAAATACCTGTTTATAATTTTTTTTCTTCAAATAAAACCAATACCAACCATAAAGAAAAGGTAAGTACAAGATTCCTGAACTGCTTGAAAGGTTAAAGATTATTTTGTCTTTGGGAACAATACTTAGTGACACCAAAGAAAATGTTTTTTTTCTTAGGTAGAATATGACTTTTCTGACTAAGAAGAGTCATATTAATGGGGGTTTTGTCCTTTAAACTATTGCTGACAGTAATGCTGATTAACTGAGATTCTGAAAGCTAAAGCTGTCTTGGAAGAAAAGGCTCAGAGGAACTCACTCTGTCCATTTTCTGACAATTGCAGAGCCATAACATCAAAGTACATCCTACTGGTCAGAAATGAGCCAAGGAACTAGGTTGATCCTGCCAGAACAAAAACGCTTCACAATGTGCAACAATGAGAGTTACTGTGTAGCAGCAGCAGCATTTCAGACCAACACAAGCAGCATCAAAGAAAAATTAATCTGGTACTTCTTGGCCGTTTGCAGATATCCATTTCCAGAGGAAAGCCACCCTGTGATGACTTTGGCCTTATCCTTCTGCTTAATAAAAACGCATTGTAGCTGGTGAACAATGTTGTTTTCGAAACAGGAAACTCTGGAAGTTTGTTCACTCTTAAATATACAGGACAGATTCCTATGAACTAAGATTGATGACTGAACTGGCTGCTGTAAAACAGCACAGACTAACTCTGACCAGGTCAAACCTGAAGGACAATTTACTTCATATCTGGTTAGGCGCAGAGTTTACCCTGATGTAAACATTCAAAATCTTTGACAAATATTTAAGAAAGAAACAATCCAGTTGAAATTAGTGTAGCATCAACCACTTGGGAGTCAGATGACTGGTGATCATGGATTTCTGGATAAAAATATAGATAAAATGTGGTATTGCGCATGACGGCTTCACTCCTCAAGACCTAATGATGACTATTCTTCACTTCTCTGTTAAAGGCAGCTAGCATGTTTTACTTTCAAAAGGTTACCCAACCATATCCGGTCCAAAATACATTCCCAGGGATATGGACCTCAGGAAGCGAACTCACACAAAACTCAATTTAAAAGAGTAAAGTATCTATAAAACCTCTTGGTTGCATTTGCTTCAAATGGAGTTAAAGGTAACACTGACTGAACTATTGGTGATTTTGAAGTCTTTCTTTGCAGCATAAATATGTTTGAATAATACTCTTACACATCCTAAAGAAGGATGTGTAATTTTTTTTCATGTCTCTGCCTTGAAAATGTCCCTTAGAGTCACAACTTCCAACTGGACTGAAGAACCTTGAGCTTGACAGACAAATCATTCTTGGAGTTTTCTCAAATACTGTGGATGTTATCCTTACTACCAGGCCAGAGCAGTATATGGGAAAACTGCTTCTGCCAAAACCAAGCTGCAATAAAAGCAGCCCGCATAAGTAAGTGAGCAGACCTGATGTTATTGCAGATGTTGTAAAAGCTCAAAATTAATGACCAAATCTCAATTAGGCCTGTAGGGCAGAGAGCAACATACCAAATCTGCGGCAGAAGACCCCCATGACGGCGCTCTCCTCCACCACCCTCAGGTCAGCCAGCAGGGCCAGCTCCAACCCTCCAGCCACAGCGAAGCCGCTCACGGCCGCTATCAGCGGCTTCGACAGCTGCAGACGGGATGGACCCTGGAGGAAATGGCGGGATCAGTCAACCCGTACATACGCAGAACATTGTTCCACTGCATGGCTGTAGAAACGACGAAAGTCACCTTGTTTACTCTGAGATGTAAACAGAGTAAACAAGGTGTGTGTATCATCACCACTTCACAGCGATTTATGCTTTTAACGCTACTCGGTAAAATGTTCCGGGCTTCATTTTCTAATTCATTTCTCAGACTGTCAAACAAATGAGGAACAAGAGGATTTGAGTTTTGACCACAGCTGAGCAAATGAAGCCGTATGTTTTTCCTGCATGAGGTACAATGGTCTCATGTTCTGCATAGGAGGTCCACTCAATCCCAACCACCTACAGCAACATGCAGGCCAAGCATTTTTATGGAGACTGTAATTCTCCATAAAAATGTTACTGTATAATATTTAGATACTGTTAATGCATACCAACTGTTTGCAAGAGAGCATGAAGCTACAGTGAATTGCTTAGGTTTCCGTTGCCCCCCTTTTATCTTTTGCAAATTAGAACCACAAACCTTTTATGAGACTGGAACAATGGAGAAAATAAACATAAAGTGGAAGAAAAACAATTTTTGGTTGTCTTTTTTTTTTTTTTTTTTAATAAAAATATGAAATTGATGGCTCAGATTTGTTTTCAGCCCCTGTATATGTGTGGCTGAAACATGGTGGTGGCAGAGTTGTGCTGTGGAGAAGATGGAGTTAAATGTTTGGCAATCCGAACAGAAAGCCTGTCCAAGGCTTTCCTACTTCTGGTCAGACAGTGGCGCCAAACTCACAGCTGATTAAGAAAAAGACAGGGAATAGAGTGAAGAAGAAGAACTGCAAAACATGTTTCCCAAATAGTGAGTGGCATTAATTTTCCATGAGTGAATAATTTGGCTCTTAGAAACAAATTATTTTGCCAGAAACAAATGGGTAAAAATAAATAAATAAATAAAAAAATAAAAACAATCGCAGGTTTGAGATGTGCAAAGCTCGTAGAGCCATGCCCCAAAAGATTTGCATCTGTAATTGCAAGAAGGTGGTTCCATATAATAATTAGTGGGCCGAATATGAATGTACATCACCACACCTTTAGGATTTTACTTGTGAACATTTGAAAATCATGCATCTAGATTTTTTTTTTAATCATTCATTTTAATTCAACATTTTAATTATTCTCAATAACGTTACTCCCCTCCCCGTAAATTCTATGGAAGTTTTAATGTCTAAAAACAAAGGTACAAATGTTGGCAGGTATTGTAACACACACACAGCAGTAGCAGAAGAGTACTAGAGGCATCTCTCTCCTACTTCATTACTTAAAACAAAAATGTTCCTAACTACCTGTTCTCTCAGACATTTTAAAATAAAAACACTAGCAGCCTGAACCTCTGGTTTTAGATTTTACGATTTACATGATTACAGATTTACATGACATTGAAATGTAGATGTAAACCTCACAAGTACACGCATGCAATCACAAACCGAGCTCTGCTCACCATTGGGCCAGGACCCTTTGTGACATCTTGCTCCAATTTAAGGGGGGCTTTTTGATTGGCCAGCATTTTCAGATCATAACCAGCGCAGAAATTCCCTCCTGGAAGAGACCGCAAAATTACAAAGTATGGCAGAGAGGAAGGGAAAATGATGAGGAAGGAAAAAAAAAAAAAAAAGAGAGAGAGAAAAAAAAAAGGGCTGCAATTTGGCTTGCAGCTCGCTTTCTTTTGGCTCGCTGGCACACAAATCCTCCTCCTTCCCTAAAGGATGTAAATTCAATGCATAGGCGCAGACCGTGCATGTGCTCACATGCATCATACTCTCATTAATGGGCAAGTAATGCAGTGCGGCCACAGATCTCTTCCACTGGATTCATGTGGTAATTACAACATTGCCCAAGAGGCAAACAAACACTATGTCACTGTCTAAGGCAGGGACTCATAAAATCCTCCTCTCTCTGTAATGTGACAGTAATGAGAATGATCTAATGAACACATGTGCCAGCAACACCCATCAACTGGGAGCTCTGATTACAGCTGTGGGTCAGCGTTGGGTTGTTAGAAAAAAAAAAAAAAACTGTGTGTCATCCTGTTTATGGGAGCAGCACTGGAAATGAGCATCCAACACCAGTTTAGAGAAACTTGAGGAGCAAGAGCTGCGTGTTTTTATACACAAGACATCAGCGCAGAAAATGTGACACAATCGTGAAGGAGATGATGCATTATGAGGGCAGACGAATGTCTTTTCAGCGTGTAAAATCGTAATTTTACCCACATGAGGAAAACAAATGAGACGTCTGCCGTTACAGTCTAATTTGCAGTGCCATTTACACCTCTTTGAACCATTTTTTATATTTTGTTATGTCATAACAGCAGAGATATTGAATGGGGAGATCACGCAATAGACAGACACAAAGCAGTGTACAAGTGTGGCTCCCATTTGTGTTTAACCCTCCTCGGTCAACAGGTTATGGTTGGAATTTCTCAAAGGAGGGGAAGTCTGTCAGCTTTCTTTGACAAAAAGTTCAAGCTCAGCCACATTAGACAGAGTGACTGGACGTAGTTTTTCAAGCCCGCTGATTCTCAGTTGCATTTAGTTCTAGACTTTGACTGGGTCATTTTGATTAATTAATATAACTTGATCTGAACCAAGACATGCAAGCGCTGAGTTAATGCTTAGGGTCTTTGTACAACTGGAAGGTTTTAAAAGATTGCCGACTCCTCTTCTGTCATATAAAAGCCTGATAAAATACATTAATACATGTTAAATTGTGAGTGAATATGAAAAAGTTCCACCACGATGAAAACTTTGAATATTCCGACATTAATTCTGGCTACAGAGTGGTAATTTGTACCACAGCTGGAGCAGGTGGTGAGGGGTTTTCCCTCCATTAATCTTGAATCCTACAGCACAACGCTGCTCTAGTACAAAACGATTTAACTCCTGGCCAGAGAGCTGAATCGCTATCTTGTTATCTTGATCCCCAACTTCCCCAGCAAACAGGTTGAAGTCAAACTGGACAAAGACATAGAGCCCCACGTTAGTATACGTTTCTTTAGATAACAGCATCTGCTACTTATCAAAACAATGGAGGCTCCTACATTGAGTTGCCAAAGTATTTGACACAGCAACTAAAATAAAACGTTCTGATTGAACAAGCCAATAGAGTTCTTTAAGGTTTAATTCAGTTTGACTCATCAGGACAGGAAAACAGTAGAACAATGTCCATTTAGCTGCTTCGATATCAAATTCTTGATATTGCATTTGTGGCTCAGAGCCAATATGTTAACGCAGAAACTAATTATCTTTATTGTTGAGGCTTAATATTAGGTTTGCAATAAGAATATGTGATCTTTGAAGCCATTACCTTCACCCTCATTGGTATTCTCTATAGTTTCTATAAATGATCCAAGTACAACAAAATGATATCTTACCCGATTTGCTACTTTCTGCATTTATTTAATGTGACGGCAGTGCTCCATTACCCAATTAGCATTTGCTGCGTCCCTTTAGTCATGTTAAATAACATCTGAAACAGCATCCAGAGCTTACCTGGCTAAAAAGCTACTCCCAGAAATCTGAACGTGAAATCATCAGAACAAATGTCCCAGCAAATCCAACCCCTGCTGAAAGCAATTACTCTCAACATCATAAGTGAAAAAAAAAGAGCGAGGTGAGAGAGTGACTGTGTCAGTGTTAATTTGACCTAAATGGATTCCGTATGTTTGCAGAAACATTACATCCACACTGGAACCTCCCTGCCTGTCATTTCACGGCACAGAGGTGCTGCTAATCACTGCCGAGGGGTCGGCTGGCTTCTCGTGATGGAGCAGCAGCGGACGATAGCCCGCTGACAGAAACGTGGGGTGTGATCGCTGAAACGCAAGGCTGACTTTTTGCCCATTTAAAGCGAGCCACTACGTAGACCGGAGCCGTCTGCAGCCATCGTGTGGAGACGGCGCCACACGATGGAGCCATCAGCCTGTGTGAGACACACCTCACAAAGGCTGGTCCCCGGCTGAAGACGATGTTTCCACTGGGGGAAGGAGTTTATGCACCGTGGGCTATGATTAGAGCTGTGACATGATCCTGGTCATCTCACAGGTGTTTGTGTTCACGGTCTGGGTTTTCCAGGCATTCCCATCCAAGTATTTTGAGGATGAAGGGATGATAGAAACAGAAGACGGTTTAATTTTGAGAGCTGTGTGATGTTTAGTGATTTTGTGGTGTTGCCGTAAAAGCGATTCAACTTGTTTAAATTCAGTACAAAGTTCACGGAAAGGTGCAAGTGGGAAAAAAAAAAAAACACTTGAAATGGGTTTTGTTTGTGTAAACAAGGACAGATATTAAATATGTATAATCTGATATATGTCCCAAAGGATGAATAACCAAACAAACATCGCCACGTTTCTTCAGCGCACATTCATAGGACGCTTGACATGACAATTCTTTATTAATTTTTTTTTTAAAGGTTGAAATGGTCTTGTTTTTATCATTTTTTTGCCCTTATATAGCACAGCACACTTGTAAATCTTAATGAGTTTCTCTTCCTGGTGAAATAAAGGTTACAAACATTTTTTTAACCACATGCTTATCTTCATGTAGCACTTTTTATTCTTTCTGTGCAAAAAAAAAGGGAAGAAGGAGGAGGAGGAGTTTCAGAACAGCCAATCTGAGATTCTTTTTTTATTATTATTTTTACCTTTTGAACATCTCAGGCTTTACACTTTGTTCTCTGTCTGGTATAAATTTAGTAGCAAATGACAACAAATACACAATTTTAAAATCAAAAAGAAAAGTAAAATGGATCCTTTTCTGATTGACATGAAGCAGAGACTCAAGATTTTGCTAGCATTGTTCACCTTTCCCGTGCAGAACAGCCACGTTTAAGTCAGGGTCGCTGTCGAAGGCCTGCAGCTCCTCCAGCAGACGCTCCGCAGTCTCCTGGTCCACCGCGTTTCGCACCTCTGGGCGGTTTATTGCCACGGTAATCACAGATCCCCTTCGCTCTGAGACCACTTTCTGACCTGCAGCTAATGACAGACGGCGTGTGAGATGCACAGATTAAAAAAAATAAATAAAATAAACATTATGGGTCACAACACTTAGGAGGAGAATGTCTGCACTGATGCGAGTTGTGTTTATGTGCGCTACGTATCGTGGCTCGAGGTTGGACCAGGCAGCCGACCCGACATTGTTTAGGTTCATCCCAGGGATTCCAGCTGCTTCCCACACCCACAGGACGCTGCCTCCAGGGGAGACGAGGCCCGGGAAACAAAGCTACTGGACGCGTGAGAGACGCTGACACAGACTGCTAAACCAAACCCAGTGGAGGATGAAAAGCAAAGGCAATTTGTCTCAGGCGAGCTTTCGACTCTGCTACACCTTAAACAAACACAGTAATTACACAGAGCTGAGCAAGCGCCAAGGAAGTGAACCGCATCTTAACTACCTCTGTGGGACGTTGTTTGCAGTTTTATTTCAGGAACATTTTGTGGCAGAAACACAAGGAGGAAACACTGGAGAGGACTTTTGCATCATGTGAAATTCTGAACAAAAACAGTACATCTAAAGAATCGCACAAGTAGTATTAAAAGCAATCTATCTCGAAATGATATAAAAACTTTGAAAAATGGAAAATTTGTGATGGCTTCAAATAGTTGCAAACAGCTAAATGTTATACATTACTCTCTTCTGAGGACATATCTTTTTGGGTCACAATAATTCTGGGAACAATATCTTCATCGACATATTTATTATGGGGCGGCACAGTTATCGCAATTGTTGGCATTGTTGCCTTGTAGCAAGAATCATTGGGGAAACAAAGCATGTTCTCCCTGCAGGCATAAGAGGGTTCTCTCTGGGTACTCCTCCCTCCGCTCAGTCCAAAAGCATGCCTGTCAGACTACTTGGATACTCAAAGTTGCCCTTAGGTGTGAGTTTTTGTGCATCTGTCTCTTGCTCAACAGCCACCAGAGATGGACCGCCATCTTTTCCCCGTTGTACTTGTGTTGGATTAGTGCTCTTTCAAACGATGCCACAGCTGAAGAGTAAAAAAACAAAATAATATCCATCTCGAGTTCTAAAGGAATTAATGAAAATTATGCAAGATTCAAATATATGACCTCATCTTCATATTCTCAATGTTTTATTTAACAATACAAACTGCATAAATGTTCTCCTGGAAACTTTGCAAACTTGGAACGAATAAGTTAACAGTTAATGTACACCAGGGAACAAGAATATTGCAATCGTGTTAAAATGAAACTAATTGAGATTTTCAGTAAACCATGAAATTTTGACAGTGAAATTGACACACTAATACATTTATTTCAAATAATTTTCTACTGCTGGTTCAGAGAATCAATACACAATACAATTATTCAGTTCTGTTCAGCAGGGCAGTTGTACCAAGTCCATTTTTATTTATTTATACATCTTAAAACTCTCATTGGTCAACTTTCAACAACTTTCACGAGAAAAAAATCTGACGTCAGTCATTCTGGACTTACATTGCATGATTAAGCAGCTGTTGTGACTCAACACAACACTGTTCAGTCTGCGCTATTTTTTAGTTTCCATCCCTGCCCGGTTTTCTGCCATTTGATGTCAAATGAGCTACAGGTGCGTCAGAGCCTTCTTCTGCAGAGTCATCGCGGTGTCCTCTGCTGCCACCTGCCGTTCTCGTTGCGCTATTGCACACTCTTACCTGCACCCGCGTCTTCGCCTCCCGTTGAAGCGCTGTAGGGTTTTACTGTTTTCAAAGTCATGCTCCCACACTGACTTAATATTCTGCCTTGATGCTCAGCCGCGAAAACTTGTCCAAGAGCCCGGAAATGTTTTAGAGGCATTGCCAACACTTTCTGAAAGGGACACTCAGGCGCTCGGAAATCCACAAACGATTTCGAAATGACACTTCAAGCGCTTTTGAAACCAGCCAGACAGACAGCTGAGCTCTGCTGGGAAGGCGCAACCCTGTTACGGGTCCTGACAGAAACCGCAGTCAAAATGCTGAAGGTTCTGAGGACAAACATGTACTTGGTGCATTGCAGCAGTCGTACCTGCCAAAATGCAGCAGAGGGCGCTCTTCTCATCGAGAAAAATCTAGTTTCTGGATTCAGTCACATTTTATGAATCTGTTTCTGATTTGACTCGCTGTGATGTTGCCCCTTTTATTTGGTTATCAGGGCGTGCTCCAATAATCATTCACCATGACCCAAACTGAAGGTTTAAGATCCTTTTGCAAAAGAAAATCTTAATGTATTGAACTTGAACTCATTATTGAGGTTTTTGTTATTAATTCAATTCATTTACATGCATCACAATCAAACTTTTCCTTTGAATCAGGATGTGTGCTTGAGCAACACAAAGCAGCACAAAACTGGCGGCAGCATTGTGTTGCAGGTGACTTTACCTAGTCAGATAAAATCCAACTAAAGCACAAGGTTTTTGTCTGAAACTTGAGACAAGTAGATGAGACATAACTTGTACTTTGATATAATACACCATGTTTTTGTGGAACGCCCGCTCCTAATTGAGTTATTGGTAGAAAAGTAGTATTTCTACTTTTATTTTCATCCTTTAAATAAAGTGTGCAAATTCGACACTGGAGGACCTTTTTTAATAAAAGATTTCTTTTAATATTTGTGGAGGTTTTTTTGTTTTTACATTTTAAGGCATCATGCACAGAAATAAAAAAAAAAAAAAAAAGCCAAACTAAAGATATCATTACGCTCACCCTCTACCAAAAATTATGTTCTAGCGTTAAATATTTGCTGTTAAAAATATTTTCATACAAATATGGCATGTAAGCTGGCATGTCAGTGAACCTCA
The DNA here is from genome assembly GCA_010277015.1 of Poeciliopsis turrubarensis. Taxonomy (NCBI): domain Eukaryota; kingdom Metazoa; phylum Chordata; class Actinopteri; order Cyprinodontiformes; family Poeciliidae; genus Poeciliopsis; species Poeciliopsis turrubarensis. The sequence continues at coordinate 95,000 of VMRN01000252.1, forward strand.
AAGCAGAGCGTCATCTGCTTTCACAGTTTTTGTAAACATGGCTTTGAGCAAAGAGGGCAGAGAACAAGTCAAAAGAACGGGACAGCATGCTTCAATATGGGGCTTAACTTCCCTGAAAAGCATGCAAATTATATTTACAATGTATTATTTCACTCAACAGAATTATTTTTCTTCAATCGCTTTAAGTTCAAGACATTAAAAATGTGTCGACGTTAACAGACAGATGAGAGAGATGGGTCCATAATCGTCCCGAACCCACGGTCCCCAGCATGGACCTGTTCAGACTTTGTCAACAAACAAAACACTACAAGATTCTTTTTTTTTTTTTTTTTCTTACCATATCTCAAGCACTTATTTTTTTTTTCTAACTTTAAGATTATAGCTTCTCATTAGACTCTCCAAATCAGGCTTAGACTAGGTTTAAAAAAAAAAAAAAAAAAAAAAAAAAAAAACGTTGTAGTGTCCACCCTGGCAGACATCCACAGGGTGCCAGGAGCTTTGGCACAGTTGTGTCCAGTTGTGCTCTTCTGCGGTCTTCGTCTGCGTTATACGACATTAAAGACCATGGAAAGATACTGTTCGTAAGAAACTTGGATCCAGCCGTCCTGGTCTGTGTCGTATCGCCTGAAAACGTCAGTCAACCTCTGCGGAGACGACAAAACAGCCACGTTAAGAGAGCTCAAACGATCGGCTGCAACAGCATCTTTCAGCTTTCAGACCACAACATTTGTTAATCTCGCCTCTAATTTACGAGCTCCTATGATTAAAATGTGGAAAAGAAAAAATGGTTATCCAACAGGAAAATATTTGTTATGAGACAGCATCACAATCATTTGCTGCGTTTGTTTATCTGTTACCTGTAATACAATGCAACACTGGATGAAGTCATCGAAGGCCACCTGTCCCTTCCTCTGCCGGTCAAACTTCTCTATCAGAGTGCCGTAGAACTGGTCTGATAGACGATACCCTGCAGTGCAACAGTAGTAATGTTCCATAGATAGTCTCCGTTTGTTTTTTTAGCAGTTTAATGTTTGCATTAAAAAAATGACACAAACATCTTATACTACCAATCCAACTACATACAGAAAACAAGTAAAAGGGTTTTTATGCTTTTAAACTTGCCTCTAATACTTAAGCTGAAGATAAATGTTTAACCCAAATGAAAGATTAACAGAAAAGCTGAGACGTGAAGAGCAACTCAGACCAGTGGCAAGTGTAAACTGAGGTTACACTCTGTACCATCCTACCGGCATGCCGCTGTCCAGAAACCAGGACAGAGCCAGCAGTTGTAGCCCTCCACCAAGCCCAACAAATTCAAACTACTAAAAGCATACTTTGCTGCTCACCGAATCCGGTCAGCGCCTGTTTGAGCTCGTTCCTGTCGATGAAGCCCGAGTTGTCCCTGTCGTAGGTCCTGAAGATGTTCTGCCAGTCTGTGATGTACTTCCACACGCCGGCGAACTCGTTGAAGTTGACGCCGCCTTTGTTTTCCCTGTCAAACATGGCTGAGAGGAGGGAAGCAGAACCAGCTTAGAGACATTTTTCGGATTTCTAGTATTCCTCGTGCTTGAGGTTTTCATATTTTGCACAGGCGACAACCACAAACTTAAAAAAAAAGAAGAGTGTGACAGAACAACACAAACTAGCGCATGACGGTAACAGTGGAAGGAAGCATTACTCATAGTGAGGATGGAAGGTCACACACAAACATATTAGTAGTAAGTGACTTGCACAAGCTCACTGTGTCCCCTGCATCACCGCCGACTTCTAGATTTTGATTTTGGCCCTATGCTGATTTTTTTTTTTATGTCTGAGAAGTTGCTAAATATAGTGACAAAGTTGCTAAATTGGCGACTTAGGCGAGTCTTTCAGTCAGCCCTCTCACAACAGAGCAAAACGGGACAATGGCTTATTTTCAGAACTTTGTGGAAGTATCGACCAATATCGATCGGCCATCTGATTTATCAGTGCATCTCTAATTTCAGGTATATCCCTGCTGCAATGCGGATGATCTAAACAACTGTAAAAGCTCCTCAACGTGTCATCAACTTCTTGTGTAACCTGTGACATTCTGAATAATTCTCTCCATGCCAAAGAGTATTTGCTTCTTTGGTTTGGTTTGTCACAAAAAGAAATCACATAAATGGTTGTGTTATGTGACAAAATATGAAAAAGTTCAAATGGTGTGACTTGAGTGGTTTGAATTGAGAGAGTTAATTAACCCTCCAAATTAACAGGAGGGTTTTATAGTGTGTTTTAGAACTCCTGCTACATAAGTTACAAAGAAATAAAACAGTTCCAAGCACCACTACTCCAGTTTCCTCACTCTCATGCGGATCAATCCAATTACCGCCCAACAAAGGGAGCGTTATCGCATGATGTGCTTCTCGCTGCAAGACCATAAAGCAATGGATTTACTGCACTCGGTACAAACGGGAGGAAAGAGACTTATAGGGATTTACTTTGAAAGCTACAACACATCAAGAGATGAAAAAGTTCAATAATCATAAAAAATAAAAATAAAAAAAATGTACAAGTCGTTTTCTTTTGCATCTGTGCCAAAGTAGAATCAAGGCTGCGACGACACTGCAGAGCTAAAAAGTTTGCAACCCGAGCCTCCAAACTCTGACGAATCGATATGAGGAGTCTGAGCCAGCGTTCCTGTTCTGCTGCAGATGCTGCTTTCAGCTCCGTCTTATTGTCGGCTGCAGTTTTCCCACTGGAGCGCCATAAAAGATACGTCTGTCTGTGTCCTTATTGGCTTAATCTGGTCGTCATGGCGCGGCGGGGACAGATAAACAACTCAAACGGTCTCAGCAGGAAAAAAAAGAAAAAGAAAAAGGTTGCTGTGTAAAAAAAACCGGGCGTGTCGCCGTTAGCAGTTACTTACAGATGATGGAGCGGACCGTCACCGGGTTGAAGGGAGTCCATGTTCCTGGGAATCGAAAAGCAGCATGTTAATAAGAAAGTCAGAATAAGAAGGGAACAAAACAAAATAAGGAAGAATGCTAACGTGACGCAGAAAAGCTGAAGCAGATGACGCAATTATTGTGGAGATCGCTGATGAACTTTAAGATTATCTTTCTTCTTTTAGGCATGTCATTGTGTCTTATGAAAAGATACTATCAGGATGGCTGGTGCAAAGCGTGGGTTAATTTAACAATTTCACGTTTTTTGTTGTTGTTGTTGTCGTTTTGCATAAACAAACAATTTGCCCACATTTGAATCACAAAACAGCAAATAAATGACAGCCTGAGCGAAATACACCGTGTTCCAAAGTATTCCTATTATTATACAAGTGATATTTTCTTAGATTTTCTGAAATGGTCAATCCAAATGGTGATCAGTATAATTTTCATGTCATGAACTATTACATTATAAATCAAATTTGATATCTTATTTTTATAGATATAAAGATAAGCCTAATTTTGGAATTAAAGTTGATATAATGTGTGAAAAAATGTTAAAAGCTGTTGTCTAGGAAATCCAAAAGGTTTTGTACATTTTTCTGTCATTCTTTTTATAGAAAGAAAAAAAACGTAAGATTTGTGCATTGAAATTGTTGTTTTCATGCAGAGACGGAAACTGGAAATGCTCCTTTAATTCCATGATCCTCCAGAACTCAGTGGTTTTTTTATATCTAAAAATTTGAATAAATTGAATCAGCCTTCTGTCCTCTGGAAAAAAAAAAAAAAACAGAAGCCAGTCAGAAAAAACCGCCTCTGCACATCTGATTGTTTTAGCTTCCTCTGCCACTTCCTACTCTAGCTTTGGCTTTTTTTTTTTTTTTTTTTTAAAGTAAAGCAGTGAAGAGTTGTGCATCAAACAATAACCGAACCACTAACACCGAAACCGTCCTGACAGAAGCAGAAAAGTGAAGCGTTCATCGAATTACCACAACTAATAGTTTGTCGTAAGTCGTGGTTAAAGAGAGAACAAATTCAGAGAAAACCAGGAGATAGGTGGCACTTTAAAGCCACACCGCCACCAACCAAACACACACACAGTTATTTCTCTCTCTAGAGGTCCATCTTCAATCACAGAAAATAAAACCGTCAACTCTCAAGTCCCTGCAACTTGTACAGAGGTCTAAATCTTTGCTGAGTCACCACCTCTCTTTGTCGCAGGGCAGCAGTTTAATAGCAGAAATAAAGAAGAAGAAAGCAGAAGGATAAGAAGATAAGCTTCTCCAGAAAAAAAAAAGGGGGGACAGCAAGACTTATTAAGTCATTGTTACAGTAGCTGGGAGCACTTCATTTCATTTTGCTGACCTAAGAGTGCAACTTAAAATTTTACCCGCAAAACCTGAAAGTGCATGGAAAGAAACAAAATGCTGCTCCAGCTTTCTGCACTGAGCAAGTCTGCAGCCAGAGATAAGAGCCACTCATTTAAATAAAAAGCAGAAAGACACACTGAACATTCACCTTGATCTGATCCCAGGCTGAAATAAATGAAAGGACTGGAAAAGCTTCAAGTACTCCAGGAAACAGGTCATTTCTCTTCATTTGCTTTGTTTTATTGATGAGGAGAGGGGCTGTTCTGGGATCAGCCCTGAGGCTCCAACTGGGTTTTGGGCCAGAATCGAGACGCGTCTTTTTTTCATCTGAAGGAAAGCTGCTCATGGCTTATTGTGTTTCACTCCGGTTTTATTTAACCGCAGAAATATCCATTTTTCCTCTGCCTGTTTGGAAGACATCAAACCTCAACCGCGCTAATGAGCAGTGAAGTCTGTAAAGCTCGATTAAAACGGAAAGTTAGCTCCGTTTTATGGGCCGTGCTAGCAGTTTTACACTGCAGTTAAAGCGGTTCGCTTCAAAGGCCCAGAAATTCATTTCCATCGACGTGCGGATCCGTTCAGCCGCATGAAACAGGAGAGGAAACAGGAGGAACAAATCACTTTTTAAACACCTGCCCATTCCTTCTGCATGCATGCCTTAATCTGAGATCTGTTCCTCATTATTTTTTTGTTTCTATTTTAAGACGGACAGATAAAAGAGAGACGTGAATCGTGTTCCAGCGATAAAGCCGTCAAAAAGTGTCCAAAGGCAGAGCCCCGAACAAGCCTGTGACTTTTTCCAGCTACACAGACTCTTTGGCTCACAAAGCCGAGTACACAAATGTTTCACAGCGGGAGCAAGCTGTGAGGTCACCGATGTGTGCTGGATAGACCGTGGCTGTCCAGAGAGGAAGGTGATGTGGGGGGCAGTCCAGTTCCAGTGTGCGTCTCTCTCTCTCTCTCTCTCTAACGGGAAGCAGGGACAATCCACCCTCTGTCCAGTCCACACACTGTGCTCTCTGACCCGCCAACCCAACAGTGAGCAGAGAGGTGGAGAAGGAATGTAGGAGGTGAAGAAAGAGGCAGCCCGGTGGAAAAACAGAGCGCTCCGACCGCAGTGTGTACACAAACGCATAACGGCCCCGCCGGAGCTCACAGAGACGCTTGTACTTGCGCGCTTGGCATAAGCCACCACACGTCGATATACACTTTGCCAAACAGATCCTAAATGTTCAATATCAGAGCTCACAAAGTAGTCATAGAACACGCATGAACCACATCCTGTCAGACCGGCACAGACGTGTGACTGAGCGGCAAAAAAGACACAAGTCAGGCTTCAAATGCAGACAGATAAACAAAAACCTTTGACAAATCAGCCGGCTGAGCAAAATCAATTCTGCTAACTGTCAAAGATTGCTCTTTACAGGGTTTCCTTAAGCCGACATTGATAATGAAATAGTCACTGCATAAGCTCCAAAAGGATTAGGTTTGTCCCGATACAACTTTTTCGCTTCTGACACGATACCGATATTGTAGCTTTGAGTATTGGCAAAACCAATATTGACGCAATACGATATCAGCACGAGTCAGACACACTTTTATTACTTCTCTTTTAGTGTGGATTGTTAGAAAAGGCCTGTTCAAGTGGCATCACTCAAACAAAGACCAATAACCAAAAGCAACAGCAACAGATGGAACAACTATTATTATCTATTATCAACCAATAGGTTTGCAGGTGGGATACAAGCGCTGCTGAATAAAATGCAGATAAAACCAGCTTGTTTTTATCAGCCTGTTTATGTTAATACAATGTAATTTAACACTTGCGGATATTGAACCAATTTCCAATATCAATATCAGAACAAGACACTAAAAGCAAATGACCCATCGAGCACTTAAGCTAGCTGTTGCTCCATATGAAAAACATCAGCAGGAGCAAAATCAAAGGGGTTATAAGGTCTGTGGCTGTAAAGCAGATACTACACTGTCTGTTCAGAGACAAGCTGGTCACAATAAAAATGTTAATTCAGCCAATTATAATGATGGAATGTAGAGTGTTATACAATCCACTGATTTTATTGACTTTAATGAAGTGTTTCATAGCAGCTCTATAATTTTGAAATTCTTCAGATCAGAACCTTTTTCCTAAGCTTCCATCTGATGGATCAGCTCAGGAAAATTTCCTCCCAAAATGCAATCTGTGCCTCCATTCCAGCATCCACCGGTCGTGCCAGTGCATTATTTACTTGTTGGACAGCAAAGATTTATTTATTTATGACTTTCTTTGTATCTCTACGCAGTAAGTTACTGGAGGGCAAGTTGGGACCAGTAAAAATACAACAAAACATCCAGAAACTGCACGACGTCGCCCTCTGTTTCACTAAGGCTTAAAGGTTCACACGCAATTGTTCCAACTCTTGGCTACCGCCCTGTTACCTGTACGCTCGACTGATTCTGAAACTCGGAAGCGGGCAGGCGGCACTGCATGGTGTCTGCGTGTTTAACAACAAGTCGGTTCCGTCTGGATCAGAGTCACGCTGCGGCAGCGACGGTCAACGGCTGTGGTTTTCTGGTTTATGACGGTCGTGACTGCAGGACGCCCGTGACAACCCTGGTGCCTCGTGTCGTCAGCTAAAGATAAGACAGAGTCCAACTCTATCTGGCTTCCTGTTCTTCAGTGGGACTGACTCAAAAGCACATCAGATCTTACAAACTGCTGCTAATGTACGAGTGTAAATGTGAAGACTGCTGAATAAGCTCCTCAAGCTGTGCCGCTCGACCAGCTCTGCCCGTCAGCAGTTTTAACACACTGCTGTTTCTACACAGCTAAAGTAAAGAGGACAGTAAATCTGATTGCATATCTGCTCTCTGCTGCGCAAAGGCGAGTCAGCAGGGAGCTGATAATAAAAGCAAAATTGCGTAACATATATATTTTAATGTGACAATCGCGGACTCGAAATGTAGGCCATTCTGTCACAACCTGGACTGAGAAAAGTAACAGAGGAGGTAGAGCACAGAGTCATGCTACTTATTAGTAGGCGTGTAATGTGGTTCATAACACACGTAAGGATCTCTACCGATTGGAACAGGAAGAGTAAACTGAATGATTTCACATAAAGCGATTTTAGAAAAAAAGAGAAATTCTACAAAGTTTAATTGGTACATAAAAACTGTTGACCAGCTTTTAAACGGAGCCACAAGAAATGGCCCTGCCCTTTCAGTGTTGGTGGCTTGAGCGAGCGCTCTGCAGGACGGGATGCAGCGCCGCGTGTATTCGGCTTCGTTGGCTCCCTTTCATGTCACAATGAAAGTAATGAACTGGCAGAGGAGTCTGGGCCAGGAAGCCTGCCGTTCACTCTGCAAGGTGCACGCTCGGTTCTCACAGCACTGACACGCACACAGACAGTGCCGAGTGTCCAAGTGAGGGGGGGGGGGGGGGACAACCAACCTTGGCAAAAGGAAAACACGAATATCTTCTTGATAAATAACACCAGCCTGTGCATTCATGCGCAAACGCACACTCAAACACTAATCAGTATGCTGAGCAAGAGCCACTGCGCAGTCTGATAAAACATTCTTTCACTGCTGCTTCTGCATTCAAGACTTTTTTTTTTTTCCCCCCCTGTGAAGAAAAAAAACTAAATAAAGGGGTGTTGGGCTCTTGAAGCTTTTTGTCCCCAAGGGGAATGTGTTCAACAATACTTCAAAATTCAGATACAAACTTGTTAAGAAACAAAAGTACTGGTGAGACAAAGTGACGGCTTCTGGATAAATGACACCCTAAAGTTTACCGCATTTCCATCCTGCAATCTCATTCAAACCAAGTTCCAGAGGAGCAGAGAAGCAGTGATGTGTGGTATGAAAACAGGCAGTTTTCCAGCCCGCGCCGGTCAAGCCCCTACTCTCAGGCGAAGCGAAACAAAGTCAGTTTATTTGCCAACGAGATTTTTCCATCGTTCAACTTTGCTTCTCAGAAAGGAAAGGCTGTGTGAGTGACCGAGCCGCCATCATTAGCTGCTCTGATCACCTCACTGATTACTTCCCTCCTCTTTTAAACAGCAGAAGTGTTACACTGCTACCCTTTAGGCACCGCAACAGAGAAGATACTGAGTTCATTTTAAAGATTATACAAGTTTTCTGTCTCTGTTCATTTTTTTTTTTTTGGCCAAACTAATCATATAATGTAAACTCAAGTTGGTGGTGGAGGGGTCGTTAATCTGTTCTCTACCAAACAACCCTGAAGGGGAACGTCTGGTCGTCGATAACATCAAGCTCAGCTCTAGTTGGGCAAATGAATCAGGACGACGATCCAGCAACTCCATCTCTGAAATGCTCCAAAAGTCAAAATAAAAAAAAATCGTGAGAAAAATCAGTCAAACCGTTTCTTAAAGGCCTAGTCAAAGTCTGAACTCAAATCCAACTGAGATGCTGTGGTGGTGCGACCTTTGACAGTTATTTGGTGCTGAAGAGCCTTTCTCGAGGCTGAATTAAACCAAAACCGAAAAACGGAGGTGACCTGGAGCTGAGTCATCGTCATTGCAGTCAAAGGTAGTGGAAGAAGTTTAGATTTGATTTTGATGACTCAGCACTTTACAACGTGACGAAAAAAAAAAAAAAAGGAAACAATTGAAAACATTTTTAAAGATTTTATCTCCACTATGGATCAAAAATATTTCACCATTAAGAGGAATAAACTGATGTAAAGTAAAAGAGATATTTAGTGTAAAGGATACAAAACAATGGAGGAAAGTTGGGGAAAGGAGGAAAACCCAAATCAACAAACTGAGGATATTAACCAAGAAAATATCTATTCTATTAACACAAGCAAACGTAACAATCATATGTTGGACTGCCGAAGGCTTGGGAATTAAGGTAGATCATAAAATTGGGAAACACACATTTGGTTTGCCGTTTATGATTATGAAAAAAAAAAAAAAAACGCTCATGCTTCTGACTTCATATTCCACTGAAAAAAGGTTCTAGTGGCCACTACCTAACCTGTTTTATTCTAAGTTTTATTTCCAGAGTTTCTGCTATTTCAAGGACTCTGAGAGTAATTGAAGTGTTTCCTTTCAAGCAACACATGGAGGCTTTCATCGCACCGTCTTCCATACAGGGATAAAAATAAATCAGCGCCTCCAACCCAGGGATAAAAATACCATTCCCTTCTTGTCCCTACAGCGGCAGAGATTTAAGGAACAAAGCTGGGAGTGGCACATCGGCGGCACATCAATACGTACCATTGGACAGGGCCTGCTGAAGCTCAGAGTCTGAGATCACTCCACTCCGGTCTTTGTCAACCCTTGAAAGAAAAGGACAAAAAAAAAAAAAATCCACGGATTAGCCTCGTTTACTTTACCCTCTTCACACCCACAGACACTAGAAGACACAATAGCAGCTGACATCGGCAAGCGCCTGTGGAAATCTGATCACACCAAGCGTGTGCCAGTGTTTCAGCAGCCTGCAGGAGTGAATGGACTTCTATGATTGGGACAAACAAGGAAGCTTGTCAGGGAGAGACTGGAGAGACTGGCTTCCAGTAAACTTGGAAAGTGAAGTGAGAAAGAAGGCCGACTGGCTTCGCTGCAGGCGGATGACGTCTGGTGCAATCGGCAGAGTCGGCTTTCAAAAATCTCGGACAGGACGATTTCCTATGTCATAACAAAATCAAAAGAGAAAGCAGACAGATAGACAGCATAGATTCACTTTGATTAAAAGTAAGAGTGAGGGTTTGTTTTAAGGTTTTCTGTTAAGTTCTCAGTCCATTTTTGTCACACTATAAAAAAAAAAATTCATACAGATTGTAGTATGGATTTATAGTAGACATTTATAAAGTTGTAAATGGATTGGACTGAAGAGTTATACTCAAAGTACACTCAATTTGCGCACACTTAGATCATCTCGGTCAGATGACAACCTGGAATCTAACCTGCAGCGATTTGAATGGATGGACGGAAGAACAAATCACTGAGACTCAAAATCTGAACTTGTAAATCTGTTACAAGAAGTGCAAAAACCAAAGGAAAAGAAATACATTCGCATTTTGCCCGTCTCCTTTGGAATTACTGAAGTGAAACATGTTCCTTTACCTCCATAGTATTTTATCTAATGAATGGCATGATGGAGCTGTAAAGAGACTCTTACTCAACAGGTTTTTCAGCATTATTTAAGACAGGTACCGCCGTAGAGGTGCCACAGCTCGAAGCACAAGTTTACAGAGTTTGTTGGCATTGGAGGTACAGTAGATGTATACCTTACTGCTGTACACTGCTGAAGAACAGAAATCACAGGCAGAAAACGGTCAAATTCACATCGGGCACATTGTTGCTTTCTTAGAAGACATCACGAAGGCTTAAGAAACAGTTACTTCATATTTTTTGTGATTCGGGAATCTTCCTCCGAGACTCAGAGTCACGAGAACGGATAATGACACATCCGACGGCCTGACACTTTTAATCGAGTTTAGTCAAACATCCAGTGACTCAGTTGTTCCTTAGCAACCCCGACCTGTTGACGCAGCGCTCCCTCTGCAAACATACCAGCAGAGAGGAGCAGCGAGGGGCAGAAGACGGGAAAACCCTTCAGTACTCACACACTCGCGCGCTCTTACAGGACCGGCCCACCGCTGACTGCTTGGGCTGAGGTTTCTGCTGCCAGCTGCGGTATATAATATTTCTGAAGCCTACGTGGCCTTCTTTTACACATATACGTATGTGTGCAGTTCCGACCGCTTGAATTAGGAAAACAAACACAAACCTCCACCGTCAGCTTGGTGGAATCAGAATAATAAATAAATAAACATCGCCGCAGGTCAGTGTAAAGGAAGGTTTTGTCACGGCAAAGGTAAAGATCGGTTGGGTCGGCGCCAGCAGAGGAGGCACCCATCCTCTCCTGAACACTGATCTACTCAAAGAAGCGTGTGTGTTTGTGTGTCACGTTCAGTATGTTCCCTCCTCCACCATCCCATCTCAGTAGCTCATCCTGCCTCAGGCAAAGTGACCTCGCAAGTCAGGGAAGGAGCGCATTGAAAAGCATCATTAAATCTCCCTCTTCCCCCGCAGAACAGGCACCATCTGGAGTTTCCATCCCCACTGCTGTCAAGCGCAAAACCTGAATCTAACAAACTAAACCGGGACGACACAAAAACACACAAAACGGAGTCGGTGAAAACGGCTCAGATTTTTTTTTTCCCCCCGTCACTTTTTCCTATTAGGCAACATGTCTGAGGAGCAACGCCCTTTCTGCCTTTCCACACAAAAACTCCAAAGAAAGAAAGAGAGAGAGGAGGAGAGAGAGAGAGAGGTGGGTGAAGTCACTGGTGGGAAAAAGAACATCCCAAACTTCCCAACTTCTGCTCCACTAACAAGAACACTTTCTTCTGGTTCCTAGACAATAAGCAGCCAGTGTACATGATCAGCATTCTTATTCCTGCACAGCAACAGATCTGTGTTGTTGAAAGGCTACTGGGAAGCATTTTTGCCATTCTGTCATCAAAGCAGAAAAAATAGAAACATGACTCACACAGTATCACTTCATGGAGCAACATGCATTAAAAATAAACTTGTATGACGCTCAGAATAATAAACAGAAGTTCTAGATATCGCTACAATCCCTGTATTAAACATGTTACCATTACTATTAGAAATAGACGTCTCCTCTGATGGCGGGTGATGAGTGTTAGTGCCATGGATGAAATATGAACCCAACTCATGTCACTGCCGTGATTTGTAATGACTTATCGCAACGACAAACTTATTCACGAGTTATTTTGACTGCATTTCTTATTTAATGGAAACGCCGCAGTGGAAAACTTGTGGTTTTTCCCCAACAGCAACAGAACGTCGAAACAGCTTTTGCGCGCATTTGTAACGGGAACGCGCCTGCTGATCGACTGAAACGCTGTCTTTGGCGTCTCGCAGCCAGCCGCCCAGCAGTGCGCAGCAACAGGTGGGTGAGAGCCAGAATGGAAATTCCCAACCAGAGACATTTTCAGATGAATTTAGAGCTGACTTATTTAAAGTCATTTAAACAGTTTGAGTAGAAATGTGGAAAAACTTTCGGTTTTTAAATCCTTACTGTGTGCACTCATGACTGTCATATAGTTTGTGTTTAGCATTTACTCTCATTATGTCTTTTAAAATATATTTATATATCTGCATCTATTTGTAGATATTTTTGAAGAGTAAATACAAGGGTTTACCCAGAATTCTTGGCAGATGTTTCTGCAGAGGTCAGGAATTTTGAATCTAAAGCCCGAATAAATACAAACCGTGTGGAGTGGATGGATTTTTCTACTCAATAAGTTTGGGGAAAACATCTTATCCAGCTCTGGAAGACACTAAATTCACGCTGCAGACTTTCCCTTTTTTTTTTTTTTAGACCTATATAGATCTAAAGAAAAAAAAAAAAAAAAAAAAAAAAGACCTATAGGTTCAAGAAGCAGCAGATAAGAGGAACCTATGCATACCTCACACTGCATTATTCTGAAGTTCTGCTCCACACATTAATAATTTGTGAGGGCTGGTTCAAACCCCCCACCCCTTCAAATAAATGCCTGCAGCGTTTCAGTAGTGTTGAAAGCAAATCCTCTGCAGTATTACATAACTGCAATTATAACCAGGGGCCAAACCAAATCAACATGTCCCTGATTGCCTGCTACTATGACTGCCACAGCTGCTGACACACATTTCAGCCTCATGACCGTCAGCAGCCTCTCTCTAATGTTCTCATACATACACCATGTGTGACACATGGATTTACACATGCCTTTTTGGAATTAATAATGATTTTTTTTTTTCTAGTAGTATTGATCAGGTATGTTGTATGGATAAAGTTGCAGGTAAGAACCCGGTGGGGGGAGGGGGGGGGAGATGCCTTCAAGGACTCCTGGAGGTCCTTCAAGCCCTGGTTTTAGGTACTGATCATATTGAAACCAGCTGGTTGCTGGTTTAGTATTAAACAGTTGTGGCACTTCAAAAAAAAAAAAAAAAACCTTCTGTGCTGTGATCATCTGAGTGACGAGTCACAGCCACAGGCTATGCAGCTCGTGAAAAGACACACTGCCGTAGTATTTCCTGCGCTGGGTCACGAATTTCCCCCCCCGAGGAGCTTTACTGTGAACCAAAAGAAGCAGAAACGACCCGAGACAAAAAGAACAAAAAAAAAAAACCCGCACCGTCACTGAAATAATTTGGCGGAACCACCACCCAGTCCCCCTCTCTTCCTCTTCCCGTCTCTTACGACGGCAGCAGCGGGCCAGCGCTCCCTGAACGAGCCGTGTCTCCGCACTCACCTCTGGAAGATATTCCACAGGAAGCTCTGGTCCGCAGGAGCGTTGATCTGCGGCGGGGCTCTGTAGGGGCTGTGATACGCCATCTTAATGGGAAAGCTCTGTTGTCAACAACAACAAAAACTACAAACCACAGCAGGCCGAGCACAGACTGAGCGCTTTCCCTCTGCTGTAGTTTCGCTTCTTCTCGGCCGCTTCAGTCAGACTTCAGCAGCGGAGCTCAAAGTGGCAGCCCACTCCCAGCACAGGGGCGTGGCCAATCATTCACCGCTGCCCGTGCGGGGTGACGTCACACCGCCCCTCGCTTTCAAACGCTTGAATAAAGTTAATAAATGAGCACTTAAAGTAGAGGCGTGTGATACATACTACATATTTTGGTGTCAATCTAGCACTAGGTAAAAAAAATAATAATAATAATAATAAGGCCGATATTACTGACGATGAAGCCGATACCGATACTTTTAATTTATTATTTAGATCTGATATGATATGAAATCAAGCTTCTGACTTTTCAGGTGTTTTTCAAATTGTTTTTTGTTAAATGTGCCTCCAAAATGCTTCAACATGACAAGCAGAAACAACAGAGCAACAAAACAAATTTCTTTCTGAAACAAAGTGCAAAAAATTATAATTTGAGAGTAAAATAAAACAAAATTTATGATATAATATTTGACTCAATTTTTTTTTTTTTTTTACAGAATTGTACATGATTGGATTTTATTTAATTTAACATACAAATCTATTTCTGAAAAATATTTGGTCCTGTTTGTCTAATAACGTTTGTTATGAATTGGGACTTTATAAATGGGGTGAATTCAATTGAAATCCACCAATTAGTGGGTTATGTGTGTATACATTTGCTGAGAGCATTATTATTATTAGTAGTAGTAGTAGTAGTAGTAGTAGTAGTAGTCTATTGTTAAATATAACAACAAGAAAACAAACTGAGGAACAATTCTTGGAGATAAATTTATGGATCCCATCCTGGAAAAGTTTGAGTTTTCTCAAAACCAGTGAAATTGATGTTCCTGGTCTGACAACATTCATTGCAATAAGCAGATGTGTAGAAAATAAATGAACATTTTGAATTATACCAACATCACTCTGGCCCGTACCAACGACTTATCTTAAATGACTCGTCCTCTTATTTTAAATGGATTTTATTCTTATTTAACATGCACGGTCCTGAACGCACCACGAATTGTTGACTTTCAAACCGAGTTCCTTCCCGAGAGCTGATTGGTCGCTGCTGAGCTCGACGCGGGAAACTTTCCCGCTCCTGAAAGTTGCCGTCTGAGGGTGAAATTTACAAACTTCGTGGGTTTGTTTTTTTTTTAGTTGAAAGGTCATCGTCTTGCGACATGTTCTACTACCCAAATGTTCTCCAGCGCCATACTGGATGTTTTTCCACAATCTGGTAAGTTCAGCGACGCCCAGTTATTCCTTCTTAGCTTGAAAAATACAAGGGAACTAACAGCAGGTAACCAATAATTTCCTCAAGGAAATGCATACAACATCTGAGCTAACTGAGAATTAATCTAAAACATAGTTTCCAGATGAATCTATATTTTGGATCAATATTACATAGTATTGTGTTGTTTTTGCTCTCCAGGCTTGTAGCCACAGGAGGCATCCGGGTCACTCGCAGGGAGTTCCTCAGGGTCAACGTAAAGCGGACATGGTAAGAGTTTAGTTAATTAGTGTCCCCTATTTGTTGCTCCAGATTTAGACTGTTAACTATTGGTTAATTAGTTAATTGGTTTTATATCTCATTTCAAAAGCAAAAAAATATTGTGGAGCAGAACGTAATCTGAAAAGTGCGGCGTGTCTCTCTTGGTATGTCTTCTACCGTTTGGTCCATTCCTGATCTCTGCAAAACAGCTCAGGCTGGTTCCGAATGGTTCGATTCTGGTGCGAACCACTCTGACGTTTCTGACTTGGACGGCGCTGTGCTTTGATTGAACTACTTCCACCGTTGCTCAGACGTGGATGCGTTGCGTTGTCCTGCCGGAAGGCGAAACCTTCGTCGTCGGGTCTCAAGTCTTGTGCAGCCTCTAAGAGGTTTTCCATATTTAGCTCCGTCCATCTTTCCGTCAGCTCTGACCTGCTTCCCCCTCCCCTGATGAAGGAAAATCATCGTTTCCCCTGACCTTCCTCCGTAATGTTTATGTTTCTTGTGGCTACGTTTCCATGACTGAAACTTCTTGTCAGCAGATTCTCCTACCAAACACCTACAAACCAGTTCTCCTTTACTGGTCCTTTGTGTTGGTCTATGATGTAAAATCCCAGTAGAATATATTGAAGGGAGTGTTCCACCACTTTGGAGGTAGATGTACTTTTTATATCTCGTGTCTTAAAACATTTCCGACGACTCTTTGTCCGTCCCTTGCAGCAACGACATCTTGGAGTACGTGACGGGACAAGTTCCTGCTCTGGAGCCCAACCAGTCCAGGCCTCGCTTCTCCCTCTACCTGTCGTCTCAGCTGCAGTACGGCGTGGTCGTCATCTACCACAAGCAGTGCGCCTTCTTGCTCGGTGAGATTCTTTTTTTTTTTTTTTTTTTAAAAAAAGAAGGAATATTTCAGCACATTTTGTCGACATTTAGAGCATTTAGAGCGTTTTCTGCCAAAAGCATCTTTTGCTGTTAGTCACAGGAATGCTCTTCTGGTGTGAAACACAAACAGCCCCCGCCGTCACACATCTCGCCTCCTGACTCACCCCGATATAGCGGGAGGCGCAAACCAATACGGCGCTGATGAGACCAGGGTCCGTCTCGATTTACTGACACCGATCCCACGTCCAATAAACATGCAGCCCACGCTGCTCTCTCAGTTCGATCGAAACTGTGAAAGACCAGCATCATCCGCGTGAAAGGCTTTGTAATCTGGATCGCTGTGATTGGGGAAGTTGTCGCGTCTGCCGCCCTCTTCGTGTGACGATTTGGGGTTTTGTGTGTGTCTCTTGAGTCTCTGTTGTCTCGGTTACTCTGGGTTACTTTTGTTTTCTTTCCTTGTGTTCACGTTTCTTCTGCACACTTTGTGATCGTCATTAAAACCGTCGCTTTGCACTTCAAGACCGCGTCTGAACCCTCGCCACTGAAACCACCACTTCACGACACTTTCACGAGAGAAAAATTGCAACCTCTCTTTGTGTCTTTTTCTCTCTTTTTTTTCCCCCCTTTCAGAGGAGGTCCAGCAAACTATCGACCGCTGGCTCCGCTACAAAAGACTGGTTCAGATAGACCTGGCTGAATCCGACAGGTGAACACCCTCACAGTGAGCCATGAGAGGAGACCCGGGGCGTCTGGGTATCCTTAAAATGTCTAAAGTTCATCAATGTAAAATCAAGGCCTTATATTGTCTTAAATCAATTATAAAACAATGTCAGAGCCTCAAATTATGTTAATCATAGGGCTTACATTTTGTCTTGGCTTGAACATTGTATATAGTTTATATTTATTTTGGGACTTTTCTGTAAAGCAGATGTTCCGAGTCGCATGCCACATTTTCATCGCTAACTAGCTGCTAACATACCCTTGCTAGCTAGCACTTCTATTACCAACCCACATGATGCTACATCCATTCTGTTCAAAAAAGCTTGTAGAAAATATCCAATTTTGTTTTGCACGTGTCTGTTGTGATACAGGTCTTAGGTTTCACTCGTAATGGTCTCAAGACGTCTTGAGTTTTCGCTGGTGAAGCTCTGCTCTTAGAGGACGTAAAGACCAGACTGTAGAAATGAGAATCTGTTTGCTTTACTGACGTGTCGACGGATGAACTGAGCTCCTCACGCAGGGGCCGTCATCAATATTTGATAAGCTCGTCCTTTTATATTTTCCCAATGTTTCGCAGGTAAATCTTAACACCACAGGCGCGTTAGCGTCTCGTGGATCCGTAGAAGCCGTGGTTAAAAGTGGCTGCTCTCCGTCTCGTCCTCCGGCAGGATGGCTCTGGATCTTCCCGACGGCCTCAACATGATGGTGGAGGCCGAGGGAGCTCTGGACCCCTTCTTTGGTCTGATGGCGTCCCGCCAGCTGCCCAGCCCCTACAGAATGCTCCCGGTACGGTCACTGCGCACACCGCCGGCGCTTTGCGTCGTTGTTGTGGCTTCTGTTGACTCTCTGGCTGCAGCGCAGCACATAAAACCGACGGACATCTGTCAGCACAGTGAGCTGCCCCTCCTGTCAAATATTTAGTATGTAAATATTGGCAGGTTGGACGGAGGTGGCAGCGTGGTGTCAGGAGCAACTGTGGTCATATTTGCAGAGCCTTCTGAAAGTATTTTTTATTTTTTTTCTATTCCATGACCTCAAACTTTTCTGTATTTTAATGGGATGTGATGCTTAACGATCAGCACAAAGAAGAGGATAGTTGGGAGGTGAGAGGATGAGGAAACTTGGGTTTTAAAAATCTAAAAAAGTGTGGCGTTCATATGTGTTCACCTCTCTTTGCTTTGATACACGCAAATAAAATCAAAATATGAAGGTGAAATGCAGACAGTTAGATCTTTTATAAAGTTACTAAATTAAAATAACGCATAGAATAGTCTTAATTTGCATTTTCTGGTGACTGCGATGCCTTTTACGCCGTGTCACGGTGGCGTTTATCTCCTGAGTCATCGTCTTATTGCGCCACACCCAGAAAGTGCACAGTAAAGCAAATCACTTCACTTAAGGTATAAATGTAGCAGAAACATTTGAACTTTGACCTTTTGCTGCAATCTTTCCAGAAAACCAGGCATGAATCAAGTTGTTCCACAACATATAGGCGACCTGCAGTGCCTCCAAGACGCGAGCTGACCTTAAATTTAAGAGTCAAATCTTCAAATTTGCTCAAAGACTCTCAGCTAATTGATAACAGTCTAAGAGATCCGGTTCTGATTTCCTGACCTGTTTTTGACCCAGACTGTTATGTTCAGAGCAAATGAGGCTGAGTGACTGGATAATTATTGCCACAATTTTAGTTTCCAATATTAAAACCCGAATTTGTTAGATATTAGTCATTAGCTGGTGAGCTTCTTGATAGCACCCAGAAAAATGTTTTCCTTTCCTCCCATTTTAACACTTTGAGCTTTAAATGGCCGAAAACACACAGTTTTTCTACACAGCTCCAAAACAAGCAGATTTTCAGTTTGTTGAGTGAAAATTAGGCCAAACTAATTTTAGCCAAAATAGTTTTTTTTTTTGTTTGTTTTTTTTTTTTTTACATATAGTTTCATATATACATATCTGTCCTTGTAGACCGAGTTTGCGATTGAGGATTTGGTTTCGCAGAACTCTGTGGTGTCCAGCCCCACCAACAAACCGGACAATCAAGGTGAGTTTTAATTGAGCTATTATTTTTTTTAATTTAATTAAATTTTTTTTGTTTATTTAAAAATAAAAAAAAAGGTTTTCCATAACTGTGTTGCCATTGATAGATTAGAAACAGGAAGCCACAAAGATGTCAGTAGCTTCATTTGAGACCAGTGTCTGAGTGACAGGGAGAAAAAAAAACAACAAATAACTAAAGTAATCAAAAAGATACGATTAAAAAAACAACAACAAAAAAACATCTTCAGATGTTTTCGCGTCGTTTCCTTCAGTCGTTCTTGGTGCAGTGCCCCCGCAGGCGAGGGGGTGGAACAGGTTTTTTTTTTTCGGAGGTTTTTGTTGGGCTGACGCGGTGCAGCACGAAAGCAAACCGCACAAGCTGCAAATGTGTTGCAATGTTGGTCCCAAACAGAACCGAGTCTGCCGCACTATCAGGGGTGCAGACACCCTAACATTGAGCTCCTGGCATCACGAAAACATCAAAATGCCAGGAAATATCCAGTAAAAACCTGGTAGCTCCTGCTTGTAAATGAAAAGTTGGATTTTATTGATTCTCTCAACATTATAATGTTCTAAACTATAAAGAAATCAGTGCAGGAATGGCTCAAGAGAGAAAATCAAACGATTTGTCCAAGATCCCTCCCTATATGTCGCAACCCTAACAAATATTGGGAAAGATTTAGTGCTGTCTTAACAGACAAAGTTTTCGCTTAAAGTAATAAAAGCTGAGATTTATTAAAATGTGGATTTTTTTATTTATGTTTTTATTGAATGGTGGGCTTTTCTACTGCAACGACAGACGATTTCAATTTGTACGCTTTCGATAAAGATACAACTTACAGCATCTTGAAGTGTCTGACAGCCTTGCTTTGCCTCTCCCTGGTCCGTTTCTCCTGAAGCAGGTTTCGTTTCGCCTCTGGCTGCCATCACACTAACAGAGAAGGAGCAGTTTGTCATCAACGCTGCTGAGGTAAACTCTCTGTCAGGGTTCAGCCTCAGGAACAACCTCGGTCATCATTTTCAGAGACAGCTCACGTCCCGGTGAATTATCGAGCCGGGACGTGTGTGTGTGGGTGGGTGCGCGTGTGTGTGTGAACGACGTCTCTATTTACAGGCTGTCAGGTTCATCCTTAAAAAGTCTTAAATTTATGTGACTAAAACTAAGGCCTTTAAATGTTATGTGGAGTTTTTGTGTGTTTTTTTTTGTAAATATTATGGTCTTAAATCCTACATTTTGTGGCAGGACTATTTAATCCTGCACATCTTATGTAGTTGTTTATTTTTCTATCAGGCAGACGTTTTCATTGCGCTCTATGATTTGAAGAGGTTGAGGCTACTGCTAAGTAGCTGCCAATAGGTGCATATTTATTTTTACAAAATAAACATGTATTTAGATTGCAGATTTCTTGCTGGACATGTCTTAAATCTCATTCATAATGGTCTTTAAAAAAGTCTTAAATCTGAGTCGACAGAGCCTGCAGGTGCCGTGTTTTAACGTCTGTGTCGCACGTTCGCTTTGCTTAAAGCCGTGGCTTCGCTCGGCCCACAACATAGCGATTCATTTTACGTGCATGTCACGCAGCGGGATTGTTGGCAAACTGTAACTAAACCTTGTCATTGTGAGTCGGTCGACCTCTCTGCAGCGTTTAAATGCAGGCAGATCCTTGTGCGTTTGATGAGCAGACTGCAGAGGCACCTCCACACAGCCTCCTCATTCTGTCACTCAGAGACAGATAATGCTCCTCCTCAAGCACCCTCGGCCGATGAAGTCCATTTTGCCTTGATGAGATCTGACTTAATTAAATCAGGCTGCACTCAAACAGACATGTTGTCCACGTTTCTGCTCTTCCGGCTCCCGCCCGTCTGTCCTAGAGCGTTATCTTCGCCCCTCGGGCAACACAGCGTGACACACCTCCCACTAGCTTTTTTTTTTTTTTTTCCTGTGGTTGCATTATTTTCCTCACATTTAGTTTTTTACATATGTATTTCTTTCTGTCCTCGCGTAGTCATTGTTTTTGTTTTCCTCCGAGGCAGGATTTCGACGGAGCCGAGCTTCCCGAAGCCACCGCCAGAGACATTCAGTTTCTGATGGATCAGCCCGATTACTTCAGGAGAGGTGTGTCTCTGTCTCTCACCGCTCCCTTCATCACGAAGCTGTCGCGTGCTCCGCGGGAGCTGCTGCTGCGAAATACTATTTCACGGTGCTTTCTGGTTTGGCGTTCCCGCTAATTTCAAAAAATAAAAAAAAAAGAGCCTGCAGATTTTAGTCCGCGCGAGGGCAGCCCCGCTTTTACAAGCAGGTGTTGCCAAACAGAGAGACACAACGTGTTGCTTAGAAAATTGCAGCTGGTTGGCCTTGTTTGTTGCAAACTTTTTCACTTTTTAAAAAAAAAACATGTATTTGTGTTTTTTTATTCTTCCTCACAGTTACTCTTCCCACTTGCAAATTCATGTAATGTACTATTTTTATGTAGATATATATGCATAATTTTCAGAACTGATATTCTTGATCCTGGCTGAAGGAATTTGGCTAGAAAGAAATTTGCAACACAATTTGCTCTAAAAACAGATTAAATAGGTAGAAAACTGTTGCAGACTTACTGATAAATCCAGGAGCTTCACATCACCTTAACAACTGTTTAGGCCATGCTGTTTTAAAACGACATATAATAAAAAATATAAAAACATAATAATGATTCATGGTGGTCTTAAAAAGTCTGCGAACAGCCTGACGACGTTGTCCAAATCTTGTCCGAATCATTTATGTTCAGTAGAATGAATGAGCATCCTGCAGCAGGAGGTTGCAGTATTGTTATCCACCTAATGGTGGCAGCACCTACAACAGCCTGATCTTGTCTGTGTTTCCGTGTCTGCACCTTTAAACATCTAAGAACATCCGGTTAATATCAGAGTGCTCTTTCTGGCGTACGGCCATGAAAACTTCACTGTGAAATCTTAAACTCTAACCTGTGTAAGCGTGTCATTTTTATGTTTTATCTCATTCCTGTTGTAAACATGTTATTAACAGAAGACGAGGAGACTAACGAGAGGACCGGGGACCAAGCCGTCTCGTCCTTTGGCGTCCGGTGAGCCTGGGAACTTGGAAGGTTGTCCACGCGAGGCGCCTCCTGTTGATCGCGTGTGCGTTCCTGCGTCCAGGCTGAAGGACACGATGCTCGGGACGGAGCAGGACGTCATGTGGCTGCTGGACGAGGAGACCGGGGAGCCCGTGGAGGTTCCTCTGGCAGCCGTGGCCCCTGAAATGACCCCTGAGCACGTAGCGATGCCAACGGAGAGCGTAGGGAATAGAGCTGCAGAGAGCCTCTGTGACGAGGTCAGAGACACGTAGACACAATCAGTTGGGGGTTTTTTTTGTTGTTGTTTTTTTAAGGACACAATTGGCAGCATGTTGGAGCGTGTCGTCATGTACTGCTGTGCTGTGATGCCGTTGGTCCTCTGAGCGTGTCGTTTACTCTGCCGCCAGGCGGTGGGCCGTCCTCTGAGGACGCACGGCGGGAGACGCAGGCGCCAGCTGGTCTTTGTGGACCCTGAGGTCCAGATCCCTGACAAAGAGATACATCAGCAGATTGAAGATCCACTGATCGAAACTCTAGATATGGTACATGACATACATTGATACTTTATGTACTGCACTAACTCAGTTTAAAAAGATATTCTGATAGAGAAAAGGAGCTTTGGGCATCTTTAAGGTTTATAAGCACTGATTTGCCTCGTCAGTGTTTAATGTTTTGGTTTATGAACAAACGGCAAAACCCGCAGATAAATAGACCAGAGCTGCAACTAAAGACAATGTTAATTACTGATTATTGTGACGATTGATCTGATTAAAGAATTGGCACTTGCTGCATTTTTTTACTTAACCACTTCGACCTTTTTTATGCAATATTACAAACACATTAAAAGATGGAAGTAAATAATTAAGTCCTTTTCTTAAGAAATAAAGTAAACGTTTTATTACCTGAATTGCAACAGAGAAAAATATTGACAGAAAAGGTTTTTTGTTTTGTTTTTTTTTTCATTTTATTTCCTAACTGAAAAATGCATATATTTTAAATATTGCTTCCCGAGTCTGTCTTCTAAAGTTGACGATGAATCAGCTATTGAATTGGTTCACGATTATTTTTAACAATCGATTCGTCACAACTGATCCGATTAGCCGTTACAGCCTGAAGAGGCAGTCGTTCTCTCATTTTTGATCACAAATCATCAATTTCACTTTGAACAAGCTTCATTTGCCGCACAATTATGCGGTCCAGATTTGTCAGGTCTGAGTATTGTACATTGTACGATTGTGACGTGTCATGATTTGTGGCACATAGAGATAATTAAACCAAACTTAAGTATTTTTAATTTTTTTTTTTTTTTTTTGCGTTGAATTTTATGGGAAAATCTAGAAGTCTTGAGTCTGTAAAAGTATTTGCTGGAGCCAACAGCAGCAGCTGCACGTATAAACAACGACCTCTCAGTCGCTCCCTCACTGATTGAGTTTTCTGTCGCTGCTTGGCTGCAGTCAGACTCCTGCTATGTCAGTGTGGATTTCACTGAAGTTTCACTTAATTAAACCGCAGCTTTCTGTTTCTTCCCTTTGCCTTGGAGCCCTTCTGGAGTAGAGCTCATTGATTCCGTTTCATCTTTCTTCTTCTGCTGCTGAAATTCCTTTGAGGAGTCATGATTCGCTTCCAACTCTCGAGCAAAAATACAAAAAGAGAAGAAGTAATGTTCTTCAGCGTTCATCTCAGTACCATGCAGGTAATATCTTATTCTTTCTGTCAGACGGAGGTGTTGGTGGACGTCCCTGCGCTGACCCGGAGGGCCTCTCCTGCTCAGCTCTTCAGCGCCCCCTGTGGATGTCAGTAACAAGTGCCGGCCCTCGGTGCATTCCAAATAAATCGATACATCTGGTTGCAGAATAAGTTTTTAACCAGCAAACATGATTTAAAACAAAAAATAAAAATGCTTGATAGTTGATTTTTTTGGACAGGGATAGTGTGTTTTTTTTGTTTTTTTTTTCCCCACTTGGTAGATGAAATCATTCTTTCATAAAAGTGGAACAGAATCTCTCTTAGCCCATTTTCTGCACTTACGAGCCTCAACATCTGCTCTGAAAACAGGCCGATCAAACGCCTCTGGCAGTAACAGGTATGATAATTGATTTGCATGCAAGACTTGGCCCAGATTCATTTCAAACAAGTAGGTTAGGGTTGAAGTGGCCCCGCCATCCTTCGTGCAGGAAGCTAAAATCTCTCTATTTTTTTTAAAAATCCGGTTGATTTGAAAAATGTTTTTAAATGCGGGAACGAATCAGAAAAGCAAACTAAAGTGCTTCTGCTCGAACCTGTAAAAATTGCTTTCTGTGACGTCGCCTGCCAAGAACACAGATTATCTTCTGACCTCTCCCACCACCTCCGCAGCTCTCGTCCACCCCAACCTCCTGTCGCTATGGAAACAGCGGGCCTCCATCGCCGTCCAGAGGAAGAGCGGGGCGGCGCAGAGAGCGGAAGAGGAGTCAGAGCAGGACATGGAGATCCTGCGGACGGAGAGGAAGCGGAGGCACTCGCGCATGAAGGAGGTCGGTCGGGTATTTTTAGAGGAGCGGAGGAGAGCTCGGCACGGCCGCCGCGAGTGACGGGAACGCGAGAAAACACTCCCGTCAATCGGCGCTCTGGTTCTCAAAACCTGAGTTTTGAGTTTTTCTGAGTTTTTCTGCGTTTTTAATCCGTGCGTGCTCAGCTCAGTCGGCGAGACGAATGAGATCCCAGAGCGTTCCGTCTGATAAATCTGTGCCCCTCTTTCCTCGCAGATGAGCAGCCAATCAGGACTTCAGACCACTGAGGGCTCCTGTGAGTCTTCTCTCACAAACACAAGTTCCCCATTCAGGACTCGGCAGCACAATAACGGGATCACCATTATGCACTTTTGCGTGTGAACAGCCGCCTTAGAAGCGATGCTGGAGATGCCCGATGAAGATAAGTGTGGAAGTGATGTGACGACTCCTGTCAGCAGATGGTGGGTTGCTGATGCTGATGAACTGAGACAACTGGATGACCAGGGAACATGTCATTGAGCGTGTTTGTGTCTTTAGGTCTCCACATGAGGACGTCCAGCCGCCAATGGAGCCGATAGCCGAGGAAAACATGGAAATGCCCGAGGCTCAGAGCGACACACAGTACATGCTGAGGTTCGCCAATAAAGCGTGTTGCACAATAACCGATGTCATTATTGTTTTGACACCATTTTCAAGTGATATAAATATATTTTATTTGGATTTTAGTTGACAGAGCAACACAACGTACTGGTTTTTAAAAGTTGATTTCAGTTCTGACTCTTTTAAGCGGATATTGCATATTTTGGTATCGATTTGATACCAAATAGACATAGTATTGCCATGTTGATACCAACATCAATACTTTATATTTAACATCATATGTTTTTGTGATTTTTTCCTTTGAGTTATTTTGTTCAAGCCTTTCAAACAGAATGTGGACAAAGTTTGCAAGTATCGAACGTCAACATCGTTTCTGTGCATTTTTCTAAACAAAGTGCAAAAAGGTGATCTTTTAAGACCAAATCAAAACAAAAACCGTGTTTTTCTTGAAGCAGAGTCGAGCAACTGCAATGCAAAAACAATATTTCAAGAGGAAATCTGAAACTAGAGCATCGATCTTACCATGCGCTTTCATCAGTCTTTTTGTCCCCACATTTATTTCCAGCGAGATCGCCTCCATCCAGCACAAATTTGGTGAAGTCGCCTTTGACTCTTTGCTGCCCCCAAAGGCTGACCGCTGTACTGCAGCTCGCACGATGAACAAACTGCTGGGTGAGGAAAATCTGCTGCTTTTCCTCAACTATTCAGGAGTTTCTGAATCGGTAAGCTGTGATGAGTGAAGTTAATCTGTCACCATTTGTGTGTGCAGAGCTGCTGTCAGATGGACAGGTGACGGCCTGCCAGACTGAGCCCTACAGTAGCATCGCCATAGCGCCAGCAGCGCTCGGGACGCCAATCTGAACACGCCTCAGTTCTCACTGACGGTTCACAGCCAAATGAATTGATTCTTCTATAAATTCCATTGTTTTAATGGAACTGATCAGCAGTCATTTGTTTCAGCAGTTTGCAGTTTTTAAAAATGAAAGCCAATTTTACTGAAATTTTAAATATTTAACGTATTTATTAAGTTTTAATAATTATTTTAAATACATGTTAATAGTGTTTACATATTGTTTTATTCAAGCTTTTTTCTATTTTAGACCAGTAAATGTTACAAAGAGCAACTTTGATGGTGTTGTTTGTTCGATATAAAATTGAATAAAATTCCATTGACTTTTTTCTAAATACAAAGTCTAAAGTTGCCTTTTCGGTAGTGGATATGATTTCTTTTAAGAATACAGTGACAGAGTTGCAAAGATTTTTTCATTGTTTTCTTTATTTCAATGTCAGAAAACACTGACAGGGAGAAGCACAATAGTTAATGATGGTGGAAATGACATGACGTCATGCCTGAATGAAGTGTTTGCATGTTAAATAACCCGAGCAGCAACACTATTTTTGTGGCACCTCGGTGTGACTGAAGCCTGAGCTGAGGTCGGAGAGCAGAAATCCTCTCTTGCATCACCTCGCTGGAATGACGATGCGTTTGAATAGCTGCGCTCGCAGCAGGCCACAGTTCTCCCTCCCAACGTTTACAGCAGAAACACGAGCGATCCACAAGGCTTCTGCTTCGTAAATGTGAGATTACTGGCTTGTGGGAAAGCCACAAATGAAGACGTGAGCGTGTTCAAGAGCACCGGGGACGGTGGCGGGAGGGGGGGGAGTGGGGGGGTCGCAGGCCGGTCAGGGGCGCAGGTGGGAAAACTGGTGTTGGCGTGTCAGGGTTATTTGCTGTTGCTCGTGGAAATCCCAACATACCGAGATCCACGGTTCCCGGCGTGGAATCGCACTTAAAACGTTTCAGACCGTTATTGAAAAATGGAACATTTAATTTTCACGCTGCAATTCCTTGTAGCGTGTAGGTATTGTGGTCTTAATTGTTATTATTGTGTGTATTTATCCATCCATGCAGTTGTTCCGTCTATCCAGCTATCTATTCGAGTCATTATTTCAAATGTTTGTTTTGATTACCCATCAGTTTGTCTTTTTGGCTGCTTATCTAGTTATCCATCCATAAAACTGACTATGATTCACTATTCATGTGTAAGTTGTGCATGGAAATCCAACAGATAAAATATTACCAAGTATTTTTGTCTATTTCTAGTTGAAACATTTGAAATAAGACACAACTAACTTACAAGTAACTTTTCAACAATTCATCTTATGGCATAGCAGAGGTCTGGGACAAAATATCTGCAGCGTTTTGTCTTCTTCCCCCCTCCACCCTCCCCCCTCCAATAGTGGAGAATGTGATGGTGCTGTGAGAGGCTCATACACCAACCTCACATTCAAAGAGCAGAGGACGAGATAAGGCGGCTGGCATCTTTTCATTACACGCAGTCATAAATCTGTCATCCGCAATGAACCTGAGGTCAGATGTTGGCATTTTAATGCTTCTTGTCACCTTACATGTTCATCCAAAACACATGAATCACTCAGCTCCAAGCGTTTTACACTGTGACTGAAGATACAAAAGGCACATGCTTCCTGTATGTTGAGCTGAGAATAACCCTCTGTGACTCGTCTCCTGCCTGCATCGGTGTGTGTGCAAACACAAACTCCTGACCATCTGTCAGTCAGCTCTCTTGACAGGTTAATAAACCTGACACCTGGGCGACACATAGCACACATTTCCCACCGGCTGCTTATATCAGCCCGGAGGGGCAGAGCTCAGGTCTGCGTCCATCTCCACGGCTCAGAATCGTCACCCGGCTGGTATCTGAATCAGCACCGGGCGGGGATAAAGAACAGCTGGAGACAGGGGGAGCGGAGAGGGAGCTTCGGTCCCACTGAGAACACTTCCTAAAACAAAGAGGGCGCGGTGTCGTTGTCGGTGGTGGAACAGGACAGTGATTCTCAAGCTGGCGGCGGACAAAAAGCAGGCCTCCTTGGAGGAGGGAGAGGCCGAGCCAACGGGCAGGAAGCTCCGCGAGCCGCAAAGCGTGATGGTGCGCGTGGAGGTGGAGCAGGACATCCCCATGTCGGTGGCGCTGCCCATCGAGCTGCAGGCGGACGGTTCTCACCAAGCCTTTCCCTTCCTGGACACCACGCTGGCTGATCTGGGCATCCAAGAGTGAGTCCACAATTCTGATTTATGGGCCAAACCCAACTCAAAGTTAGGTGTGAAATGATCTTGCTTGATGGACGTTGTGTCCGATCGGACTCGGACACAACGTCTATTGACTTGGACTGGATTTTTTTTTTTTTTTTTGACCCAGTCTAAACTGTAGTCAACAATACCTAGAGTTTGGTCCTTTTCAGTGTCACCTAAAGGTAGAGGGTGCATTCTCAAACATCTGGTTTACGTGTGCAGGTCAGACGTGAAGGAGAGGGTGGTGTGGGTCGACACCAAGAAGACGCAGGTGAAGAACAAAGCTGGGAAGCTGAAGGAGAAGGAAACTACCATCCTGGAGGTATTTGATCCGTTACTGGGAAAGGGAATGAAGATGAGGCGAAAGCAGAAAAGCAAAGTCATGACGGAGTGTTTTTATGTCGCTTTAGGTGCGAGTGAAAGCCAAAAAGCCGGGAGACAAACAACTCCAGGAGGTTCTGTACAGCACAGAAGCCCACACTGACCGCTCCTTCTGCCGGACAGGGATGGACATTCAGCCCTGGAAGCAGGGAGATCCAGGTTTGTACGCGGCTGCTCTGTGTAGGCATTCAGATTTCACAAAGAGAGGAAGGAATTAAATCCTCCATCTACAACGGCCCTAACATAACAATGTCTTTTCGTTCTAGGGAAGAACAAATTGAAGCCTGTGGAGATGACCATGACGTTAGGCCTGGAAAACCGTCAGCCTGGGAATACCGAGGCTCAGGATCAACGAGACATCTGATGCGTGACAGGATAACTACCATACAAAACAAAAAAAAAACAACAACAAAAAAAAAAAAAACATGAATCAACATGGAATAGATTTATTGACAAAGTAAGAGTTGACATGTTGGAAATGGTTTTTTTTTTTTTTGTGGGGTTTTTTCTTTTTTTCAAATGCATTTTCAATTTTAAGTATCACATAACTACAAAGTTAACCAGATATAAAAGTTGCAATACGGTAGCTTTTGTGCAACTGTTTTATTTTGTTTTATACTTTCTGCAACACATACGACCATAAGATGGGAGTTGTGCAGCATATACTGACAGGATAACTTACTGAGCAACAATAACCGTTTAATTCAGAACTGTTTTGGGTGAATTCTAGTTTGCGAGGTGGCCTTAGACCACTAAATGGTTTAAAACTACAAAGAGATCTCTGTACGAGGCAGTAAAAATCGACTTTAGAAGTTCAACAGTCTCTACTTTGCATAAGATAATGAAAAAAAATAGGCACTTAAATGAGTTCAGAACAAAATTTGGTGAACTTATCAGGAAATTACTCAGTAATCTAAACTCCTTACCTCATACAAGTCGGGGGGCGAGGGGGGAACTGTAAACCTTGTCGTGGTTTGAGAGAAAATTATAATTTTACAAGATCGACAAAAAAACCAGACTTCAAAGAGAATCTTAAACAGAACTCCGAATGAACTTGGAAACGTTTAACACAAGAGACCGGGAGGTAAATAAATTAGACGAAGAACTTATGAATGCAGTAAAACTAGGAGAGTGGCTGAAGTTCTATATTTATGTCAAACAGACAAACGTCCCCTTCCCCTCCTGCAGTGCAACGTTCGTTGTCCTGTCAGACTGTTTTACTGCTTGAAGGGAAGACGAAGAACGTGTTCGGGCTACGAGGAGGTGACGGCAGCGCAGAGTTTGGCTTGCTGCTCTGCGGGGAGGGAGGCTGCCGCTGCTTGGAACTCTGCACCATGCTTGTGGGCCAATTCTTTCATCAGGGAAACCACGGTGCTCTGGGTTTCTGGGAGAGAAGATGAGAAACAAACTAAGACTCGGTGTGGACAGCTAATCATTGAAGACAGATCAGTGCAACTGAACTGAATGCTGAAGAGCTCCGCACAGACGGCAGCTCTGAGTCATCCCAGCTGCAGCACCCCACATATTCAAACGTTCGTCGATGGCTGAGATCACGGATGAATGAGGCTCACCTTTATCGACATCCTTGTGGCCGACGACGTGACTGGAAGCGGCAACGATGGGCTTGATTACCTTCACCACCTTAAACAAGGGAAGCAGAGCAACAGCTTTCTGAGCCTCTGGAATCTAAACACAAACGTTGTCTAATGCTGCATTTATTGGGGTTTTACATTTTCTATGTTTAACATATATTTAATAAATATAATAAAAGTTGAAACGGACATAAAGGTTGCAGAGTGTCTGGTTCGGGGCTACAAAATACGCTGAGTATTTTTGTGAGTCTTTATTTTCATTATTTTTGCTCTAGTTTCTAGTGTGAATAACTTAGTAACACAACTAAGAATGAACTTTTCAGCAAGATAGACATGAGCTTGTTTTGAATAAATAATTCCTTCATATTGGTGAAGACGTACTACTTCAACTGGCAGATTTGTTTTCACTTTTTTCCTTCTGTACAGTTTCATTATTTTTACTTGGTTTTAAATTGTTTCTAGAGCTCTTAAAATAAAAAGAGGGACCTTTACAGTGGCTGTATGCCCTGCTTTGACAAAAGCATTTAGCAGGTGTGAGGTACTTTCCAGTCTGGAGCAGGGGTGTTGAACTGAAAGTGGGTTTCTACTGTACCAGGACAGGATTGTGTTTGTAGAGCATCGTCAGGCAGTTGAACACCGTCTGGTTCTCCTCCTGATCTTCTTTAAGTGGAAGATGTGTCGCCAGAGCAGGTACGACCTGAAATTAAAAACACTCATGTTGTGGACGGTTTGGCATTCGGGTCATTTTCTGCACGAATGTGAAGCAAGGCTCGTTAAAGTGGGACCGACCTGCTCCAGAGGGACGGCGTCCACGTTGCTCATGATCATCCTGCAGAGGGCAGCACACAGGTTGTCGATTACTCGGAGGTCCGGCTCCTTGCCCAGCATGTTTGAAAACACAGACAGCATCATGGGATAGTCTCTGCGTGGCGTTTCGTTAAGGATCGACTCGGAGCGTGCGGCAAGCGGAACCCACGAGTCACGGAAACAAGGACAGATTACAAGGATACGACACGACGAGCGGTCCGGCGGCTTGAGCCAGGCAGCCCAGCCCGAACACGCTGTTGTTGCGGACCTCGGGGTCGCTGTCCTTCACTCCGGCAACCAGAACGGGAAGCAGGCGATTGGACAGTCGGCCTGCCACCCCCCGGCCTCCTGACACGCTCACCAGAGCATGGAGGATTTCTCCAATCGTCCCCAAAGAGAAGGAGCGATCGGCCACCGTGCAGGACGATTTCTTTTAAGAAAAACAATAAAAAAATGTTTTTAAAAAGCATCCAAATATTAAGAAATAAGACATATATACATATATATCACAAAGCAACAGTAACAATTTGGAACCGAACAGGATTTGTACACTTTACCGACAACAAAATTCAAGCACTTAATAGTTTTCAAACTCTTCCATCATCATAAGAAAAAGAAAAACTACAGAACTAAAAAAACACCTTTTCAATAAACTATTACATGATATCTGACATGATTTAACTTCATACAGTAAAAGAACAAATGTGTCCCAGTTTTTTCATTAGGTGTGCGAAAATATCTGGTTTCAACTGTAAGTAATGCATTCAAAATTTAGGTTTTTAATCAAATGTTAGAATGCACTTCTCTATAAAACAGCGGTTTGAGTTTTGATCGCCCTAAACAGAACTAAAACACGCTCTTAACCTTGAGAACACCTCATTGAAATTCAAGCATTTTCAAGGATTTCAAGCACCTCTGTGATCCCTGATTTAAGTATTTTTCAAGATCTGGAAAAGTATAAAAAATAGAAAGCATTAAAATATTTACATTGCTTTTCCATATTTTTATCCTTTACTGTATTCATAAAGGCTGATTCATCTATTTGCATCTGTATTGCTGGATTTATCCATCCAACATGTAATTCATGGAGGACTTCTTTTTGTGTACAAGGTGTCAATAATAATAAAACCACGTTTTGCCCATATTAAATCTTCGTCACCAGGAATTCCAAAAGACAACATGCAGTGTGACGTAGAAAGAGACGTAGCCTAACTAATAATTCACATCTGCGTCAGCGTTCTTAAGACTTACGGCTTTGCTCATGATGAGAGGCAGTAGATCGTTAAGGTAAGGAGCAAACTTCTCTGCAGGAACGCTGGCGGTCACCAGGGGAATCCCTTCTCCTGCAAACTCCTGCAGCATCGCATCAAACTCTGCCTGAAACAAAAATGCGGAAAGAACGCAGTAAATATCTCCCCCATTGGTGGACAAACATTTGCACTTTATGTGAATGAAATTACATACAAAAACTGAGGTATTATTCAGCTATTTAATTCCAAACAGAGTGGAACATTGATAGTTCAAGTACCTGTTGTTCTTCATCATCGACTTCGTCGGTACTACTGCCTTGGCAAGCAGTCTGATGCAGAGAGAAAACAGTTACTCGTGTAATTCTTTAACATCAAAACTTACTCCAGGCCTCTTGTTCCATCTGCCCACCTTTTTCTTCAGCACGTCTCGGATGACGTTGCTGATCTCCTTGAGGTGTGAAGGGTTTCTGAACACTTCCTCCTTGCAGGACTTGATCACGGCGTTCATGGCTTCCAGGACGCCCATGACGACGGGCCGCTCCCTGTCCATCCGCACCGTCTCCACGAAGCACGGGAGAACCACGTCCAGCAACTTCAACAGGGCTGATGGGGCCCCCCCCGAGAGTCAGGAGGCAAAGAAGAAGAGCACGTTTTAATGTCGCTGGCTATTAATTATGAATTATTCATTTAATAATGGCCTGCTTTACCCTGGTGGTTGGTCTCAGTGCGATTCTCCGTCCAGACTTTGTGCTGAGCCTGACAGAACTGACCCAGAGCGCCCAGTGCTGCCCTCCGGACGTCCTCGTGGGGAAACTGTGGAGAGAACAAATTATTAGTGCTGTTCAGAGCAAATCCCCACCAAGAAAACACAAAGCACACAGTAGAAAAAGTACCGCTGGAGTTTCCTGCGACAGCAAATATTGGGCTGTGAGTTTGCTGCCGCTGCTGCGACTGTAGAATCAATAACGCTGTGCAGGTGATCAATAACACACTCATTATATATAATCTTTCTGCCGCTAAGGTTTTGCAGTGATGCACAAAGCTAAACAACAGGCAGCAGACAAAAGAAGGGGACAACTGTAATACAGTTTGCAGCTATCGAGACGACCTAAATCCCATTTTAAAATTGTTCTTAGCTAAATCACAACTGCAACCCAAACGACTGCTTTCAAGATGTAACGGATTTCATTTATGTCTTACAGTTCTTAAGCTGAAAAAGGATTCTATGGACATCAAATTAGTAAATGATGATTGAAACTGGGTCATTCGTGGGTCTTCCAACAGAATAATGAACTGAAGCACACAACCAAAAAAAGGTTAGCTAAACAGCAACATAAAACTGATTGCAGTTAGTCTATTAAGGAGAAGCATTTCTTCATGTTGAATTTTTTTTCAGTACAAGAATGAACTTAATTTAAAAAGTGATTTTTTTATTTTATTTTTTTAAGTGGTCGTACTATTCGAGTAATTATGAATAAAATAACCTGAATTAACCTTCAGGGTTTCTGCAGGCTTCACCAGGCAAACTTTAAGACTTTTAAAGACCATAATGAATGGGATTCAAGACCTGTATATCCACAGAAATGAGCAATCTAATGAGCCAGCTGGCAATAAATTTCCAAGACATTTTAAGGAAGTAATGACACCCTGCAAATAAATTACATAATACAGAAAACTAGTGTTTGGATTACACACATCAACGTAATTTTAAAGAGTAGATTGGTTTGAGACATTTTTTTCTTCTAATCATGAATTAAAGTTTAAAAAGCTTAGAAGCTGCACTGGAACCATGAACTAGTGAACTGAATGGAACCAGTCAAAGACGTTGTGACCAGGCCGACCGAACATCCAGAGTGACTTACATCTCTCATCTCAAACACCTGCTGGAAGCTGGACTCCAGGAAAGGCTGGAAGGCGACGCTGCGACGACAAACCCAGAGCAACAACAGGTGAATATTCCACAATATTATTTTTTTTTCCTGGAAAAAAAAAATGTAATGAAATATTCAAAGCAGTACAAAGTGAAAATGTGTTACCCTGTGCTTAAGGCGATCTCTCCCAGGGCTTCACAGGCGTCCTCCTTCTCATCAATGTAG
The DNA here is from genome assembly GCA_010277015.1 of Poeciliopsis turrubarensis. Taxonomy (NCBI): domain Eukaryota; kingdom Metazoa; phylum Chordata; class Actinopteri; order Cyprinodontiformes; family Poeciliidae; genus Poeciliopsis; species Poeciliopsis turrubarensis. The sequence goes on from VMRN01000252.1 coordinate 129,259, forward strand.
GCGTTTTCCACGCTGAACCTGGAACACGTGAAACAAAGCAGAATGCAGAATGACAGCGATCCGTTTCTGACCAGCAGATGTGGCGGTGATTATGTGGCAGAACCCACCCTGCGACCTCGTGGATGTCTGCCTCCGAGTCGTCTTCCAAAAATTCCTCTTCGGTTTTCCCTCCTGCGTTGTTGCCGTTATCGTCGTCGTCGTCGTCGAGCAGGACGAAGGTCTTGTCTTCGTCAAGGTGGGCCTAGAAATCAGTTTTCAGAGAGGATTTCGGTTCAGTGAATACCCGCGGAGGGATGTGTGTACATGTGTGTGTGAACAGTTTGTACCGTGATGCCTTCATTAGACTTCAGAGCAAGCTGCATCACGGTTGTTATGGCAGTGAGGTGGGGGATCAGGCTTTCAGGAGAGACGGTGGACACAGCTGAATACAGACCATACCTGATCGTAAAGAGGGAGGAAACTCTTAGAAAAACCACTTTCAGCATGAAAACTGTTCCCTTGGATTTTAGGTCTTTGGAGTTCACGCAAAACCAAAGAGTGAATTTGGTTTATTGTATGCAAGCGGCGTTTGGTGTGGCTTAATAGCAGGGCCAAAAAAAAAAAAAAAAAAAAAAAAAAAAGAAAAGAAAAGAAAAAAGGCATACGTGCATCGCCGCAGGTCAGGATCGTCGATGGTGTCGGTGAGGTTGAGGCCGAGCTGAATACATTCTGCAGCGAGAGGACTGAAAACTTCCTTGCCGATCATGCGGGCCAGTACAGATAGAGTGTCTGAAAACAGGAACAAGTCGAGATCGTCATCGATACAACCTGGACAACTAGTTTGTCGTTGTCAGTTTTGGCTTGAGAGCTGAATTAAAGAAAATGTGGCTGGTTTACCGAGGGACTGATTTTGCAGAGGCCTCATCTCCTCTGTGGTGGCAGTGAGAAAACCTTTCAGGCTTTCGATCACAGGAGGGAAATAGGGAACCAGCAACTCCTTGGCTGCATTAGCTGAGAACATAAAAGACGATGATGAAGAAGACGACATCAACTTTTCTGAAAGCACCTTCTGGTTGCTTTCAGAAAGCTTCACTCTACATAAGTCCTCACCTATAGCACCTATAGCCGACACGGCCAGCTCTTTGATTTTCAGGTCTTCTGCATTCCTGAGGGCAGACAACATGGTCTCCATCAGGGTGGGGAGGTAGGGCTCAATATCAGATCCTGTTTAAAGAAAAAAAAAAAAAAAAAAAAAAAGGACATAAAGATTAAAGTTAATAAATTATTCTGTCAGGAAACTTTAAAAAAAAGAAAATGTCAAAATCAAATTTGAGTTCTGTCAAAAATGCTGATTATTTAAGGCCTGGCTTAGAGATCAGCTTTAAGCCAGCTTTCACAAACACAAAAAAAAACCTCCAAAAAAAAAAACAAAAAAACACGAATGTCTGGTATAGTAAGAACTTTATCTCTGCTTTCTATTTCTATTAGACATTTCCAGATGTACTTGCCATTACATTTCCATCCATAATAATGCTGTTTTTTTTTTTCTTATATCTTAGGGAGTCCTCACGTTTCTTTTTTTTTTTCATATTTTTTAATGACAATTAAAAAATTGTCAAAGGTCAAAGGTTTGTGAATTGACCTTTGACCTTTCTTACCCAGGTTCTCCATGAAGTTTTCCAGAGCATAAAACGCCTTTGTGACGTGGCCGATCTTGGCTTCGTTCAGGGACGTGAGGTATCCCAGCAGCAAAGGCATCAACTCTGCGCAGTACTTACTTACTTCAGGCTGAAAGGTGCAGCATGAAATACAAAGACAGACAATTATATTCACATGAGGTGTGTTAGCACAGTGGTCCCCAACCTTTTCATTACCGCAGACCTGTCCAGACTTGGTAATGTTGCTGCGGCCCAGGGGGAAGGGGAGTGGAACCGTCAGATGATGCTTCTACAGGTTGGTATTCCCGCTAAAGCCTTTTATTTTTTGCCCCGATTTTGCCTTTACGACAATCTTACAACGTCCTGCTGTACAGTGTGTTACGTGGTGGTGTTGAATATGCCCAATCTAAAATCGGGCATATTCAAGACTGTCTTGGCCCTTTTATCACAGCCTGGGTTTTTTTTTCCTGACTGGGAGCGAAAACGCAACCTGTTGAATGCGACAGGTAGCCAATCAGAAAGCGCTACCTGTAAGAATGAAGGGAATCCCAAACAGTTGACATGGCGCAACTGAGACATCGGAGGTGATATGTGGAAATGTTTATTACTATATGTAAAGGTCATTTTATATATGGACCGGTCCGTGTCCAGGGGGTCGGGGAACACTGTGTCAGCATGCTAGCATGCAATTTGGTTCAGAAACAATCAAACATGCCAACGATAGTGGAGCTTCTTCTGGAGGTATGTGTTTCTTTGTATTTAACCTCTGCAAAAGCATATTTTGCATGCGTTTGTGATTAAAACCACTCACCTGTAAATATTCAGAGAACTGTCCGAGAGCAAAAAGAGCGGCGCTGCGCACCACCCTATTGCTGTCTGACAAACTCTGGCAGACAGTCTGCAGCACCGATGACAGCATCCTGCCAAGGACACACAGACATCACCAGACTCAGATCTGCATCAGTTGGACATTTTAACCATTTGTCCTTTTCTAACATACTTGGAGCGTATGTAGTCTGCACACCCCTCAGCCAGCACAGCGAGGCACATGAGACCCCCCTTCTTTTGATAAGGGTTCTCACTGCTAAGGCAGACCTGAGTGAGGGGCACCTAACAAAACAGGATGCAGTTAATACATTAGAAAGCTCATACGGCGCAAATAAACTGATAATTAACATCTGAATGACGTACAAGTTGATGAAACAGTTTGTCTGGAGGCATATGGAGCGCCATAGTGTCAATCATCTACAAAAAGAATAAAAAAAAAAAAGTATGACATCAAAGCTTTTTCAAAGTCACTAAGTGATGTCGACATCCCTCATCTTCACCTGAGCCGCGCCGTGTTTGGGGTTATCGCTGTCGTTGGGGTCGCCACCATCGTCTTCTTCATCCTCTGGGTCTTGCTCGCCAGGCGGGGGAGCTGCAGTCAGGATGGGGAAAATGCTCTGCAGGATGGGATTCAGTAGCTTCAGCTTCAACACCGACTGCAATAAACAAAGAATTCATGGAGATTTTTGCTTTTTGTTATTAATTAGTCAAAGAGAGGATAAACTGCAAGCTATCAGTAGGGGGGTGAGGGTTTCTACCTACATTACTTTTCAGCTTGATGAGGAACGTGATGCAGGAGAGCGCTTTCACTCGCAGAGAGTCACTCAGCGTGGTGTCACTGCCGACCTAAAACACAAGCTCGCATTAAGTCACAGACTCGTTTAAAAGTACTTTGGAGATAAAATGGGAGTTAAAAACGATCAAATTTACATCTCACCTCCAGGCAGAAGCGGACAATGTCTGCGATGTGGGGGACAATGATGGACACTTCAATCTCCATGAGCTCAATTAACACCTCCATGGCTTCAATGGCTTGGTTCTGAGCAGACAAGCATCACAAAACCAACCAGTTAAAACACTATGCGTGTCCTCAGGACGACCCTGAGCCGCCATCTGAATAAAGCAGGAAGTGCTTTGAAAAAAAAGCTACCTCGTCAGCCTTGATGAGTTGTTTCAGAGCAAGAATCAGCCTCGGAATGATGGCACGCATTTCCTTCTGCAAAACAGCAAAGTAAACTGTCAAATAAGTCAATAAAAAGAACTCTGAAGAACATAAAAATAATAATAAATGAAACGTATAAGTTTTAACTCTTATGTTCGGCTCCTCCCACTTCCATTTAGCCAGGAAAGGCTAAAAGGTGAGCTGAACTTGCTCACCATCTCTTCAGTCCCGGTGTACGCAGTAATGGCGGTGAGGGTGAGGATGCAGTAGTAGAGTGCTGTGGGGTTGTTGTAGTCCTGCAGCACGGTGTTGAAAAGGTGCAGCAGCTGGCAGTAGTGAGGTTTGAAAGGCTCAGGATTGGATTCTATAACTTTATTCAGCAGCAGGAGGCCAACCTGTCGAGACAAATGACAAACTAAAACCAAAACCAACATGAAAACAACATAGCAAGAGGTCTTAAGAATATCAGGTATTAAAAAATATATGAACTGTAGCTGTTAAACATTAGGTGTACCTGTCTGACGTGAGGATCTGCGCTCTTGGTGGACTGGTTGAGGAGCAGCAGCAGAGCGGGCCAGCGGTCTGGGGTTTCATGTTTGACCATCATTGCACACAGCTGGGAGAGAGAGTGCTGCACCTTGTGGCTGCAACGCATCAACATGGAACATTACGCTGTGTTAATCTGCAGTACACATCAACGTGTTATGTCTGTGGATTTGTCCTGTGCTTACTCTCCTTCCATGGTGAAGGCTTGGAGCACCAATGCTTTTAGGCTGGAAGAAAAAGGGAAACAGAGTCACACCTAGGTCTGGGTGAAGTTGATTTTAGTCGAACAATTCTAATATTTTATTAAAGAGAAGAAGCAGACCTCTCTCTGTCAGTAGGGCTGATCTTATTCCAATGTTTCTTCACTCTCAACCTCAGCATCACTGCGGCTGACTGGCGAATCTGCATGCAAGCAGTAAATCAGAGATGTTGCAAAATTTACAATAGTATTAATCGCTGCAAGCCATAATCATCTAAATTATGAATAACATGCTTTAAAAACAGTCCTTGTTTATGTATATTTCCAACCTCCATGTAGAAATGTTTTGACTTTTTTTGGCATGTGTGCAAACATTGTTGTCTTGGTCTTGCATTGTGTGTTAAATAAATAGAGGTACAGACAAGTGCAGTGTTTGTAAAAATAAATAAATAAAACATCAAGCTTGTGAATTAAGCTGCCAAATATCATAGGATATAGGAGGAGTTTCATCAAGTGAACACAGGCTCTTTTTTTTTTTTTTCAAACACCTACTGAACAATGGCGTTTCTATAGCAACACATGCAAGAACTGCTTCAACAAACCTCAGAGTTTTGGGAGCCACTCATGACAGCACAAAGGGCTGGTATTATAGCTGGGTCTTTGAAAGCCTGCTTCAGCTGGACTGTGGCCTAAAATAAAAAGGGAGGGGAATTGGGGGTGTCGTGAAAAAACTGCTTAGGTTGACAGTACAACAGCGCTACTCGAACTTTACAGACAGCAGACATAAATACGCGGTTGCTCGGGAGATCTTGACCGAATCTAAGCAAACCGTTTGACCGTTAAACTGTCATTTGATTTCAACCGTTACGTTAGCTAAGCTAACTAACTCCCGTGCTGTTAATTCTAACTGCTGTTAGCAGTTATCTGGCTTTTCCTCGACACTAGCTAAAAAAAGAGCTAGCTTCAGTTATTACCTGCTGTATAATGGCATTGTCAGGCTGTGTCAGCTGTAACAGGATTTGCTCGAGCTCTTCTATCATCTTGACAGTCGCGATGAACCTCCACTTGCTCTTTAGGCGACCGTTAACGTGTAAATATGACTCAATAACACAGATTGAAGAGTAAGCTGTTCTTTTCGCGGTGTGGCCTCAGTCATGTAAACAAAGTCTTTCGCTGTCGGTGGGAATGCTAACTCGTGAGCCTGTTGGAGAAAACCCCTTGAAAAAAAACCGCGTGTGTCTGAATGTGAGGTGTCGCTGAGTAGCAATGACAGGTATGAGTCTCTGGCTCGGTCAGATCCGCTCTGGAACGTTTGGACAGCCAGAAGCACGCGGGACGGAACACCGGCCAGGAGTTCCATGTGAGCCGAATTAAAGGGACATGCACATTATTAGGAATAATGAATGGAAACAGCGCCAACAACTGAAAAGGAGGTCAACAGCAACATACTGAAGACAAATGAATAAATAAATAAATGAATAAATGAATAGATGAATAAATAAATAGTTAAATAGCTTTTTTGTGCTATGTTACGGAGCCCTCTAGGGGACATGGGGAATTTCTTTTCTTTTGCGTTCCCTCGCAAAACTACTGTAAGCCGGCCGCCATACTTTCTGCTGTAATGTAAGGTTATGTGAAGTTTTTCCATAAATGTTAATACCTCTTTACCACAGGGACACAATCAAAACTGTCAGATGACTGATTACCCAGCGATAATAACTCAGAGATAGCCCATATTAGAAAGTATTTTTTATTTCTTTCCTACTTACGGAAAGTTTCTGGTTACGTCATAGGTTTTTGGTGAAAGAAATTAAAGTGCAGAACAGATGTCTGTTAGACAGAAACTAGAGCAGTGCGCTGGACAATGATTGCGCATGAATGCTCCACCTTTTTTTGCTCCACATTGGTCACACATCAGATGATCAGAGACAAATTTACAATATATAGTGACTCTGCTTACGCTAATGGTCTAAAAGCGAGACCAGTAAAAAAGTAACTTAAGTAATATGTCGAATCTCGTCACCCTGGATAAGTGCAGAGAGTATCTGCTGGTTTCGTATCCACACTGTCACTGTCGTAACTTTACGCACAGAGAACATGGCGGAGCTCGCTGTCGATCGTTATAAAAACATGATGTGTCAGAGTTTCATCTCTCATCTGGACGGTTCAGTGGACCAGAGGCTTCGGAGCGTTTAGAGCAGCTGATCCCCTTTGGGGGAGGGGTTCTCCCGCCGAGGGGAGTGAGTGTGGTATCGGGTAGCGATCAGCGGTTTGCAGTCTTATTACTTCACTTCATTTGGTGAAATGTTACCTGATTTCAAACACGTTCTCACTACAGAGAAAAAGCTAAATGTTCAGCTTAATGGCTACAAAATGGAAATAAAATGATTGTTTTCTTTCACGCGCAACGAATAGAATCGAGTGCAAACTGCGCTAGTTTCGAGCAAACTGTGTGTGCGTGTGCGTGCGTGTGTGTGTGTGTTTGTGTGGGGGATCAGTAAATAACCTATTGGCGTTTTACCACCACCACGTGGTATGAAATTCTGAGTTACATCAAAGCGCAGAACAATAGACGCATCCAGCAGTGTGGCTGCAGTGGTACACTTTGAAAAAACACAAGTAGGCCTACATGTTCAAAATAATGGTCAAAAGCCCCACAAACATGTTTCTAAACGTCAGTCACAGGCTGAAGCAGATGAGCAAACACTTTTGACAACATAGGTGTGCGTTGAATGCTTTCCGTACTTTGCTTGCTTTGCAGTAATTTTAGTTGAAAGTAATTTATAGGAGATAAGGTTCCAGTCGCATGTCTACAAACTTTCAACATCTAAATAAAGAGATTCATGCTGCAATGCTAAATATTGAATTGCAGGTATCGTCCTAATATTAGGGCCTTCAACAGTGAAAATGCACAGAACTACTTGGACGTGGCTTTTGGAAAGGTTTTATATTTCTACTGCATGGCATTCCATCAAAAATTACAATGATATATTTGACTGGTGGGATGGACTTTCACTTTCCTTTTTCCATCCCACCAGTTGAGGGGCAAAAAAAAGACTGATTAAATCATGGTTGAGTTGAAATGCATAAACCCCCATCCCAGTATCGTGCAGCTCTGGCGTTCTTTAATCCAAAGGGGGTCAAAATTACAAATGCAGGCACAAAAATATACATAAATCAGGACTAAAATGTGGTTACATTTCTTTTAGTCATTTGAAGATAAATCACCTACTTTCTGTACGACATTAAATAGCTTGTGGTACCTTTTTTTTTTTTTTAGAATGACTACAGCTTGTGTTTGGTTTCCTGGCACAGACTATGGCTCTCTCTTCTCCTGGGGTTAAAAGGCATAAAATCCAAGACTAAGTTAAAAAATATGCAACAATTCAGATTTTTCTAGCCGCTTAAATGACATAATCATTTTAAGAAGAGACAAATAAATGTATGCATGCTCTGCAGATGAAGCTGTTGTATGTTCTGTCTTTTCCTCTAACTCTTTCAGTGTCTTTTAACTGCTTATATGCACATGCTGCAGCTTACATATAAGGTGGTGATGGGCGGCCTGAAACTGATTAGATTACCGTTTAGGGAGGAGGGAGAGAAGAATAAAAAGATAAACTCGAGCTACAATCTTTGCCTCGCTTGGTTTCATCCATAAGGTTTGCTTACTGTGGCCCCAACGTTGGACTGTGAATGCAACTCTGTATCTGTTCCATTTGTACGACATGTATGGCTTGTAACATTTGATCATTTTTTGGCATTAAAGCCTGTTTATATATAACCAAATCTCATTATTTCTCAAGGTAATTCACACTTAGGGGTTCTGGTCGGGTTCTGAAACTAGTGATCGGATCTAGTGGAGCACACAGACAAAATGAATGAACTCCAACAAAACAGTGCATCTGTAAGTATCTACCAACTTCAGTGCAACATTGCCTGGAACATCTCCTCTCAAACTCAAAACCGGTTCTTCCAGTCATCAAAAAGCCAGCCTGTGATCAACTCATACATTCCACTTCTTTTGTTGTGCTCACCTGCCGCCCGTCCCCCACACACATGTCCACTGTCAGCAGACCCTCCCATAAGGGCTCGGCTCTTCCAACTTCGGACAAGCGAGCCCCTCCCCACCAGAGATCATTTAGAAATGCTAATGTCCCCCATTAGGTCCACTGTTCTCACTCAATTCAGCAACTAACAGAATCATTACCATGTCAACATAGAAACTGGGGCAAATGGAAAACAACAGTTAGAACCCAATTCGAATCATCTTTGTGAATGAACTCGTAGACGAAGAGGCAGGACGTTGCAAAAACAAGTCCAGGACTGCAGCTACAGTTCAGTGTCTGCCTTCCCTTCACCCATCTTAGGCGTCCATCTCAGCTTCAGTTTGAGGACAAAACCTCAAAATGAAAGCACTTCATTTATAGTGCTTTCCAAAAGCATTCACGTCCATTTTTATATTTTGTCACGTCCTAGCCAAGAGCACTTTATTGGGATTTAGGTGATGAACCTGCACTTGTTGTGCCAACACAGCAATTTAAATGTATGTTTAGGGTCCATGTTCTGCTAAAAAGATGTGCCCCAGCCCAGGTTTCCAGGCCTTTTGCTCCCTCCAAAAGGGTTTCTTCCAGGAGTTTCATGTCAAACTCTTGGAAGTTTGACATGAAACTTCCTGATTTGAGTTTCAGGTCAAATCATAATCGACCATCTCTGTTGAAGATGTATGATGCAGCCATCGCCATGTTTTATTGCAGGGACAGTGTGTTGGCTTTATAGTCTGTATAGCATTTTGCATGCTTGCAAGACAGTTTACTTATGGTCTCATGTCACCAGATACTGTCTCTCCAAGTTGGTGGATCTGGGTAGCGGCATGGTTTAGTTCAAGCCTTAAGTACAACTTCTTTTTTTTTTTTTTTTTTTGCTTTACTTCAGTAATGATTTTGTTTTTGTGCCTCTTTTCCACAGAGGGCAGGGATATTATGAACAATCAGGGGGTCTCAGAGTTACTGGGCTGAATAAAAAGGCACAATATACCTTTCAGAATCTCATTTGAAAGAAATAAAAACACAATTTTCTTCATATAAAATCTTGACAAACCACATTAAAGTTTGTGCAAGAAAATGTGAAAAGGTAATGGGCAATGAACACCACAGGAAGGCATTGTGGATTCCAGTTTTCTCAGTCACAAAGAAAGCGCTGACTCAAACAGCATCCACTGAGTCTTGGATAATGGATTTGGTTTTATAATTTGAATAAAAAACTAGTAAGAAAATAAAGAAGTGTGGACCAAAGATACTAAAAAGATTCACACCTAAGTGTTAAAAAGCGTCACGTATAATGTAGTCAGTAATTTGTTTGTGTGTTTCTCATGTATCATTTGGTGCAACAACAACAATAAGAAAAAAATCATAACACCAATGTTTTAGTTAGTAAATTTGGCAGATGGATTAATACCATTAATTTTAGACATTTGAACATACAGAACATATAGCTGTGAAGACTGCACACAAAAGAATGTAATTGTTGCAACTGAATGCCACACAGAACTGTGTTTGGCGTGGCATTTTGCATTTCAAATAATATTCTCACACAAAAATAATAAAATCAGTTATTATTTTTGGAATAATAACTGATTTTATTAGTTATTAAAAAATAACTAATAAAATGCATATGCATAAAATAACCAATATGATAAAAGTACATTTTTCAGGATATTTGTGCTTAAAAAGGTGGGGCCTTTGGGAAAATATTACTAACTTTCAAACGACTGACACTTTATTCTGGATATTTTAACCCTCTCAGGCTCAAATTACTTGCAAAGACTAGCGAAGTAGCATTTAACTGTTGCGAATCTGCAACATCTGCCAGGAGAGGGCTGTCTCAGTAACAAAAAAAAAAGAGGCTTGGCCTGCATCAGATAAGAGAAAGAAATGTGATTGGTTGGAAGAAAGGCGTTCCGCTCATAGGTGTAGCTATAGCGCAGCCCCACGCCCCTATAAACAGTCGGAGTTCAACAAGACTTTAGCAGTCCGAACTCTTTTCGGCCTCCTGCTACTTCTCGCGACTTTTCAGTCGTGACCCACGTTTTTTCCACAAGAAAAAATGGCAGAATGGAAGACGCAGGTAACTTACAAATGCAGCCCGTCTTATCATACCTACGCCTACAGTCTCGTGTACCAGCCCGTACCCGAGCAGAACCAGGGAAACCTGCCTGCCTGGGGCGACAACGAAGTCCCGGACTACAGCGAGGGAGCGCCGCAGAACATTTGTGACGCCGTCGCTCCTGTGACCACCATGGACAGGAAAGAGACCCCGCCATGCAGCCCCGAGACCGTGACGGAAAGTTGTTACCAGGACCCCGGACTCATGTATCTCGGTGGCACCCAGGCGAACCACCTGGAGGCCTACGGAGACGGAGGGGGTGAGGTGAAGCGCACCCGGAGAGCCTCGGTCTGCGACTCCGAAGCGCATACTTCACCTGGTAAGTTGCACTTTTAACTGTACAGCAGATTATAAACCTGTTTTTTTAGTGAGTCTGTGTTTAAGTCAGCTTTCAGTTCAAATACTTACGCTTCCTGCAACAAACGTGTAAATTTCTTTCTCGAGTTTTAACGGTGAGGAGATGTTTGTTTCCATCTTGGGTTTTTCTGGTCCACAAACATGGCGCCGCCTGTGTGGAAGACCAAGTGGCGCCGCCTAGCGACCGAGTCTGTTTAGCGCCTGAACTGCCAATATTCAATGAATAAATTGACAATTTTAGATAAAAAATCTAAACGTCTGTAATTTTCTATCTATAGTTCAATGATTTAATAGTGATTAGTTTTTTGTTTTTTTTAAAAAAGGAAACAATGTGTAATGTATGTATTTTTCAAAATTTGTTTTATTATTCAACCTCAGCAATCAGTCTGAGCACGCCATTACTGTTGGCAGTAACCACGCCTAAACAACACAAACAAAAAACAGTCTTTGTTTCTCTTGCAGTCTTACTCTTTCCAGTCGTTCGCTGTCTGCTCTCAAACAAACCTCTGCTCACCTTTCACTCTCACTCCCCCGTCCCCTCGCTCCCTCATTTATCCTGATGCATTCGCGGACAATGGGAAATCATACACTCTAATTTAAATCTCTAAACAGCGTAACATCCAGTAACATTTAGCACATACTGTAGGGTCGCTATAATATCCAAGTTTCGCTTCGCTTGAGTTCAATACGGTATTTTTGTCAAATGCGCATGTGCGAAGTGTTTCAGTAAGAGTAAAATCATTTGAGTAAACCTTTCGCGATCAAAATGGCAGGAAAAAATGCACAGAAAAATGAAAATATGAAGATGAACACAGGACGTTTTTGACAGAGTGGGAGAATTGATATGTTTTTGTTGAACGTAGTGGAAAGCCATTCTGCCTTATATGTCAGGTGTCCTTGTCGCATTTTAAGGCTTCAAACCTTCAGCGCCACTTCAGCTCCATTAAAAAACATGTAATGCACATAATATATGGAGCCCCCTAGGGGACATGGGGAACTTTTTTTCTTTTGCGTGCTCTCGCAAAAGTATTGCGAGGGGACGCAAAAGAAAAGAAATTCCCCATGTCCCCTATGGAGCTCCCTAATAATAAAAAAATTATTGTAAATTGTTATATTATCGTTTGTTTATTTGGTTAAACAGAGTTTGTTAGCATGAGAAAGTGCACAGTGTTCAATGTAGAAAATGTCTGGCCTGTGGTCTTTGTAGTGTTAAAATAGTGCGTAAAATTTACAATAAATCTGGCTGAGCAAAAGTATGTGAGTATGAGGAAGAGATGGGTTGATGTTCATGCGTACCCATGCATATGATGTGGCTCTTTGCGGTACCTTGGTTAAAAAATGTGGCTCTTGGTCTTTGTCTGGTTGGCCACCCCTGATCTAGATGTTTATTTGGTGAGTGAAGTTAGTTGTTGGTGCACTAAACTATTAACTAAGAGGTGTATTAACATTTATTTTTTCAACATTTATTTAACATTTATTTTACTAATAATTCTATTCTTTCTCATTTAGATTCTTGGAGCTCTGTCAGCAGCCGCGAAGGGAGTGTTCCTCAGGTGGAGCCCACTGCCTGGGTTGGGAAGGATGCTGATGTGGAGCCTGTCATCAGAAACCTGGATGGCAATGAGGGTGTTTCCAGCTCCTTTCCAAAGGACTCCGGCAACTTGGCCACACCCGGGAACGAGGAGAACAGCAACTCAGACCCTGCACCCCTTCCTTCTCCAAAGAAGCCTTCCACCAGTGTTGTAGCTAATCCTAAAACGAAGGTGCGTTCGGTCTTTTCAGAGCGTCAGATGAATGCTCTTGTCCAGCGCTTCAGTGTTCAGCGGTACCTCACTCCAGCCGAGATGAAGAACCTGGCAGAAATGACTGGACTGACCTATAAACAGGTGAACTAGATGAATGAATGATTAGCACAGTATGGTGTCATTTTGCCCACTTTAAAATGGTTGTGATCTCTGTTTGCAGGTGAAGACCTGGTTTCAGAACCGCAGGATGAAGCTCAGGAGGCATCACAAAGATACCAGCTGGGTATCTGAGCGTTATGCCATCCACCAGGATGCTTCCACTCACAGACCGGTCATGTCCAACATGGCCTCACACATCCCACCTGTAAGTGACTTTGATGGTTTACAAGAAGAGTGTAACTCTGTTTCTGTTAGGTGTCCAGTACGAGTTTTCTGTTAAGAGATAACAGAGGAATAGCGATCCGGACACATAAAAACGCATCCATAATGGAGGCCTAACTACAGTTGTGGTTACGGTCTCAAAGGCGAGATGCAACACTATACCACCCAAATGTTTTTGGTACATGCCGGTTGTAAAGTCAGATAGCTTAATTTGTCACTTTATTTATTTTATTTTATTTTTTTTGCAGTATCAAGGAGATGGCCAGCCCCAGTTCATGGAACATTACAGCCAGCACCCGATGGAAACAGCATTTAAGAAGACCCCTCCAAATCTGGCTTATTACCTTGCTGCTGTCGGCGGTTCAGGTGGACCTCCTGGTTATCCACCTTGGTCCACTAATGCGCCGCAGGCCACTGTGGCAAACCAGCCCCATAATGCGAGGTGGTCTGTACCACAAGGGGGTGGGCCCTTTGATTACAACCCCAACGCGTTCAACTCAAATAATTACATGCATGGTGCACACTTTGAAAACAAAGAGGGGGAGCCTGTAAACGGCTCCCTCAACACCGCTGTGGTTCACAATGGAAACCAGTAGATGGGGAGAGTAGTTATGGAAACCATTCGTGATTTCATTGCGATGATGATTTTCAAAGTTTCTTACCTCATTTTCTAGTGAAATATGATTTTAAGCAGATAGCATTGTGCTGTATCTGATTTCAATGTACCTTTTTTTTTTTCCTCTTTACTTTTATATTCAACCATTTTATGTGTGTTTTGAATGTTTTGTCACAGCAGCTGCGCCCAGTTTGGACGCACTTCAAGCAAAAGGTTCACTGTGATGCGAAGTAACATACTTGACATACACAATTATGTAAATGCATTTTACAAGTTGTGTTGTCTTAATTTTCTACAGTTTAAATCCTTTTAGAAAGTGCTGGAGACAAATTGATTTTGATTATTAAAGATTTGAAAAAAAATCTTTTTTTTTTTATTTTTTTTTTTAACTCCATTTTGGATTTTGTAGTTCAAAGTGATGCATTGATATGGAGTTTGAATTCACTCCAGAAGGAATTATGAAGCTAAAAGCAAGTCTCTGGTGGTTTCACTCATTTAAGAAAATCAAGGATTTGATTTGATATCTAAACATCTTTAAAGAAGCCATATTGCCCAGGGCTAATTTTAAGTGTGATTCCATTGAACATCTTTACAACTATGGCAGTTGTAAGCTAATGTTAAACTTTTTTCATTTTTTTTTTCTTACTATTCTTGCATATTATAAAACCTGAGTGATATTGTGACTGTTATAATGTGTATCTTCTTTAACTGCTTCCATCACATCCTGCATTTTGGCAAAATACTCTGTCCAACAAGCTAAGTATTACTTTGGCTTGTAAAATGCAAGGGAATGAGAGGGAAGTAGCCTTTTTGACCTGACTATTCCACAGACGGATATTGCAATGATGTTGAGGCTTTACTATGCAGCTTTAGGCTACATTTGCAAGGTTGAATTGTGCCATATTCAAGTCTGTATTGGAAAAGCAGAATAAAATTTTGATACACAGATATTTGATTTGTTTTCATTTATTTATTTTTTTAAGTTAGATATTGAAATTTGAAACATGTTAAAATGGAAGCAAGCTGCAACCTTAAAGCATTCATTAGACAAGTATAATCTACAAGAAAACCACAGAAATCTTTGCTTGCATTGTTGTATTAAAAAGCACTTTATTGAAAAAAGTATTTACATCAGAACCAAAGTTGATGGTGACCATAGAATACAACTACAATATTTCTCCCCTTCACCAACAATTAGCAAAAACTCCTTAAATCTACAAGGCATCATTTCTTCCATCCACTGTCAGGACAAAAACAACTTCAGACTTGGTGCAAAACATCTGAATACACTTCCCCCCTCCCCCAATGGGATTGGGAATATTCACTGCAAGTATCAGTTGCACTGCTGCATAATCAATTCTACATTATATTATTGATGTACTAGAACTTTTAATAGCCAGCAGATGCAGCAAATAAGATTTTGGTCAAAACCCATTGTTAATATGCTATGTAATAAGTACCAGAAGGTCCAGCGTACTGCATCAGACATGTCACATGTATTCGTAATGCAAACTGAGAGCAATCTTCCCCTTAAAGTGAAATGACTTGCTTTCTTTCTAAAACCCACACCTCAACGTGTCCCTTCATCTGCCCACTGGTGCACCAAGTTTCCCTTGTTCAGCTGAAAACAAATGCTATTTGAGTTCATTACTAACCCTTCATGGGAAGTTCAAGGCCCCTATATCTTCTCCCATTAACAACAGGAGACGTGGAGTCACAGAAAACACACTGTCAATATGTTTGCTTAAAAGGTTTGTCTTGGGACCGTCTCGAATTTAATCCATTTTCAGGCTGCGGTAGATGTAGCGAATGAACGCCAGAGAGGTCCAGAACGACACGCTGCCCAGCATCAGCGTGAACACCAGCGCCGTCAGCAGCGAGTAGCCGAAGAACTCGGAGCTTTGCACCAGGCCACTCATGGAGGAGCGGTTGCGGTAGTAGAAGACGGAGTAGACGAAGATGAAGAGGCCCGTGGATCCAGTGCTCAGTACGCTCCGCCACCACCACCTGTAGTCCTCTCCCGACAGCAGGAAGTAGGTCAGAGCGACAGAGATGCAGGCGCCCACCGAGAGCAAGATGGCGAAGACGCAGAGCAGGATGCCGTACAGGGTGTAATGTTCTCTGCCCCAAACGGTGGCGAAGATGTAGTAGAGTTCTACTGAGATGGCACTGAGGGGAGCAGTTTCAGGAAATTATTAAACAATCTTTCAAAGTTTAATCCTTCCTACATTTTGGTAAAAACACATGTGTTGCCTTCAATTTTTCACATTTCTTTTGCTACAGATAATCAAAAGTTCTCCAAAGGATTTTGGGCAGGAAAATAATATTTTTGAATTATTTAATTATTTGCATATTTTAATGCATTTCTAAAATTGGATATGAGCATAAATGGTTAAATGAAAATTCTGCACAATGCACTGCTTTGATTAAACAATTACTCATCTCAATCATTGATAGGAAAATCAATAAGGATAATAATTGTTAGCCACAGCCATACAAAGACACTACAAAAAATAAAAGTCGCAAACCCAGAGCTCACCTGAAAGGCAGGAAGCCACCAATGGCCATGTGCACGATGGTGTGTTTGTACCAGGGCTGCGGTGGGATCTGGCGGGGGATGTTGCGGGTGCGGCACGGTGCCTGGAAGCTGCCGGCTCGGTTCTTCCCCACGATGCCGCCGATGACGGTGAGGGGGAATCCCACCAGCACCCAGGCGCCCAGCAGCAGGAGCACGGTGGTGGCCGGCAGAGCCTGCGTGGAGCCGCTCCACCAGTGAACCGAGTTCACTACGCTCCAAGTGAAGAAGAGCGGAGCTGCGGGAATGCGTGACCAAGTCAACAAAATGCATCTACTGATTTCCGTTTCATGCAACGGCGCCCCAGAGCATCGTCAACAATCAAAAAGTCGTTAATATGAGATTGAATGTCGCAGGCCGAGCATGCTGGCGGCATATTTCATTAACTTGAACAAAGTGATGCAAATTCTAATGCCACTGCGAATAACTTACAAGCAAATTAGATAAATTACTTTTACTCTTGATAATCTTCCTTTCTTGATTGCCGTAAGTGTTAGATCTGCTTGTTCAATTAGATGGTAAACTGCAAACTGTAAAATCTGCTGACTGGATTAGACCTATTCAACCCTAACAGTTGCAGCCTTTGCAAGAAAGTCGAATCGGGAAGGGAAAAAAAAACATCCACTCTTCTGCAGCTTTCGCTGTAAACCAGCTGAAGTCTGCTCATCCCAAACATGTGCAACTAAAAGGTAAAATGGCTCATAAAGCCGACTGAACACCCCAGAGGGAATGTTTACTTTACATCTGATATGCCTTACTCTGTTCTGATGGGTGTAAGAGTGAGTCAGTTACTGGTGTCACATTACCTCAGAGTATTAAAAAGCGACAGTTTCTTATCACTAACATGTTTTCTTATGAAGTCCAATGCCCTAGTATCAGTGCAGGAGAGTTTTATCACAGAGTAACATAATGCCGTTCCTCTCTCTCATGTTGCTGCGGTCCGCGAATGACATTCATTTTGGAGTCATCAAAACATTTTTACCCAAACACCATGGATTCAAACCGCTTTTTACGCTGTACAACATAGTACAACACAGCCTTCACTGGCATCGGTTTCATCACTTTAAATGTCTCAGTAGTGGACGGGGGACCTCAGCATCCACTCTCGACATGCAGTGTGTCCTGGTTGACCTCACCCGCAGGGTTAAAATGATAACCATATGAATCACTATCATTTCCAGCATTCTCCTCAGCCATAAAAAAAAGTTACGGGTTTGTACACTTCTTTCCCCTTAAAAATAAAGTTTACAGTGCCGGCCTATAAACTAGAACCGTGTAGTATTAAACATGAAAAGACTTTCTACTTTAAATAAAACTGTTCGATTTTTTTTTTTTTTTTAAATTAAGCCTGCCTGATATAATAAACTATGTGTATAAAACTGCTCATGTACAGTAAAATCTCTTGGCTACTTAAACTTGCATAGTAAATCTCAAACAAAATGATTCGAGCCCGAGGTGTTGAGGCTCCTCACCTGAGAAAAGAGATGATGTGAGGATGATGTTCCACACCCAGCGCTGCCCGTTGATCTGCGTGTAGAAACTGCATGAGACGTAGCCGGACACGCAGCTGGTGAGCGCGTACAGCACGATGGCGGCCGAGTTGATGGCCCCGTGCCGGTGTACGTTGAACATTCCCAGCAATGCCATGACGATAATGGCTGAAATATAAAGAGAGCACAAAAGAGCTGTTCCATCAGAGTTGGGTTATCTTTGCCACACATTCACTTCCTTTTTACAAACTGTTGTAACAAGTCATTGGAGCTTCATTTTCATTTTCAAACTTGAACAGGGGTGTTTTTCTTTTGAACAGTCGTGATTGGTCGTTTATTCTATTGCGCATGTCTACATGAGTCTGAAGACTCACCTGTGGCCAGAGTTAAGAACTGAGCTCCGACTCCGAGAACAGCGCACAAAAGGCTTTTAAACGGCGGGAATCTGAAAACATCAGTGTGTATGATTTTCCAGCCGTTGTCTCCTTGATCCAAATCATCGCAGCCGCCCTCCTCTTCCACATTGTACCTGAAATAAAAGGGCATTTTCTAAACACAGAACATGCAAGTGTATCTTCTGTGAGCTTCACAACTGCTTTCAAGACAGTGACGAAGAAAAAGATGCACAGAAAACAGCTGAAATATATTTTACACTGTCCAAAGATGGTTAATACTTCAAATGGTGTTTTGTTCTCGATAAGAATCACATATTTCAGCGGGAAGATTGTGGATCGATTTGTAAAATAAAATTAGTCCTGACAGGACAAAGCTGGTAAAACCCATTTCCTTGTTCTACGCTTAGCATCACAGAGGGTCTGGACTCTTGGCTATTGAAAAAAGATTGTTTCCTTTCAGATTTTAGATTTTCCCCAATTGCTAACATTTGTTTGTGTTGTATGATGTATGCACTCTGTCTCCCTTTATATGCAGTTAATTAAAAAAAACAAAAAAAACACCATCATTTGTTTGTGGAAATTTACTTCTTATGCACCCAGATCACTTTTTAGAGCACTAAAAACACCAAACATGGAGCAGAAAAGAAAGTGAATGCTCACTATAGTCCAATTTTTCCTTGACGTCGTGCAAAACCTCGATGCTAAACTCCTGAGAAACAGTAAAACCAAAACCATGTGCAGCAGGTTTTTAACAAAACTGTGAATGACTGAGGTGCTTTTTGCTGACTTACCTGGCAAAGTCATTTTTAAGGACCCGCATCAGGATGATAATGACGAAGCCCAGCAGCAGCACCACCAGAACCAGCGAGTTGATGATGGACAACCAGTGGATCTCCAGCGTTTTCGGGAAGAACGAGTAATCTCTAAGGCGCTCGGCTCTCCGAGCGGAAGGCAGGTTGGACTCGTACCAGCGGACGCTGTAGGTGTGCGTGACCGTCAGACTGCCTCCGCCCACGCCGACCCCGCCCACCGCTGCTCCCGCCCCCTCCTCCAAGGGAAAGGGCTTGACGTCCTTCACTGAGACATTGGCAAAGATCACAGAGTCACCGTTGTACTCGATGTTGAAGTCCAGGTGAGTCCACAAGCCCACCTGATGGAGGACAGGGGAACAAGAGGAGATGAAAGGTAAGGAGGCAGACAGACGGCACAAGCAGTCACTAAAAACCAAATCTACGGTTTCTCTTCACCTTGTGGCTGTGAGGCAGGAAGCCGCTCTCTTCAATGTATCCCACAAAGCCCCAGATTGGAATATCATCCAGGACAAATTCAAAGTAATACAGCTCCTCGATGGCTTCGCGAAGCTCGTCCACCTGAGGCACATAAAACAGGACAGGTTTTTAGAAGCGAAAAGCGCAAAAGCTTTCCTTTAAAATGAGTCATTTCAAATATTACCTGTTTTTCCGACAGCGTGAGCTTGCAGAGAGTTTTTCTCTCCACGTTCTCTTGGAAGCGGATGAAATACAAAGACTCAGCCATTCTGTCACCGTCCAGCACTTCGCCCAGACTCAGGGACTTGTGGTGCACCTGAAGAAAAAGAGGCTTTATGATCAGATGTACACAAGCAAAAAGCCAATGTGGGTAGTGAAAGGGAGCAATGAGCTCAAAACAGAACACACAGTTTCTTATTGACCCTCCTTTGGAGCTGTAAGACTTTTTGAGAAAACCTACAATAAGTGGACAAAAGTAATGTTTTCTTAATATCTACTCAGAACACAGGACACATTATATGATATAAATATTTTTTTAACAACTTGAGTTAGTATCTTACATGGAAGCTTTGAAAGATGCATTAAATCAATTCTAACAGGATTTCAAAAACTCAAATATAAGACTTTTTTCAGACCATTATAAATTAAATTTAAGACTGATATATGCATGAACTTAATCCAGCCACCTGGTGATAAATGCAAAGCTCGTTAGCGCTGAGTTACTGGTAGCCTCCCTCGTCTAGAGTCACAAATGATGTAGATGTCTGAGTGACTCAAATATTTGCATGGAAAAAAACAAATCATAAAATAGACAAGTCAAAATTTAAGATTTGTGATAAATGTATTTAAGAATAACTTAAATACTTAAATACTTTTTAAATACTTAAATACTTTTTAAAAACAAATTCAAGACATTTTAAGGCCTTAACTTTAGAGACATGAACTCAGGACTTTTTAAAACTTTTAAAGGATGTGGGGACACCATGTTTATAGCAAACCAAGCTATAAACGGGGACAAAAAGTATTTTTTTTTTATAATCATGCTGTCCCGATGGAAATGTAACGTCTTACAAATTAATAAATATATTAGTCAAAAACTGATGGAATTTTCTCTTGGGACATATTATTTCTACAGTGGCACAGCAGTGAGGACTGACCTTATCTGGTCTGCAAACAGGCAGAGTGTAGTAGTGATACGTCTCCTGAGGATTATGGTAAGGGCCCACTTTGTTGACGTAAAGAGTCACATTGTCTCCCTTCTTGTAGCTCGCTGCCCAGCCTGAGAACAAGCCCAGGATCAAGAAGCAGAGCACTGCCATCGTCCTCCTGTAGCCGCCCGGGAGCTATCCAGTTCCACCACGTGCAACACCTGCAGCGGAGACAAACAGTTTGTCTTTTTGTGTTGAAAATCTCTCCTTTCTAGCACACGGTTCCTGTCGCTACGCCAGCCTTTTCACTCCTTTGGGGTTTTAACATCGGTTAAGACAATAAACAATAAACAGAGCAGGAAACCTTGGAAATGACTTTTTAACAGTTCACAGGGCCTGCTTTATTGAAAGATGCTGCTCTGTTTGTGTGTGTGTGTGTGTGTGTGTGTGTGCGTGTGCGTGCGTGTGTGCATGTGTGTTGTGGTTTTCCAGCAATCTCATCAGATTCACTGGGCAGAACACAGATTCAGTTTCGTACAGCCTTAAAAAAAACACGTCTTCTGGATGAAAGTCTGGACTTTATATATACCTGCAGTGGAGTTTTAAGTGGAAAACCTCATGCTAAGGTAAAGGCAATGCTTTTCAACTATTATATTCAAAATGCATGAATTAAATCTGCATTACAATGTCATTCTTTGTACAATAAACTGTGTGCACGTTTACTATAACTTACGAGTACAAAAGAAAAGCAGACAGGTGTAACTAGCTTGTTAGGTCGGCTGTGGAAAAAGGGATTGAAGGATAATTATTGCCGCTATATCATTTTATGACTTGAATAAGCACTACGTGAAGTGTTTCCTCTTTGAACTTATTGGCAAAGCAGAATTTTATGACAGTAACTTCTGTCTTAGTCTATTTCAGATCGTTGGAAGAATTTGAGAGCATATGAAGATGTTTGGGATGGAAACATGAGATAACTGTTTATTATTATTATTATTATTTTATTTTATCAACTTAGTACAAACCCAATTTTCCAACTACCAACATTTTTAAAAACTACTGCACAAGTCCTGGACTCTTTACAGCCTGTTTGTGATGTTATTTAAAAAAAACACACACACACACACACACACACAAAAACAGCAAACATGACATAAAAATAAAACTTTTAGCAATCAAGAGTGGCATCCCTTGGTTCCTTTTTTACTCAAAAGAAGACATTTCCAGTTTTCATAAAAAGGTGCTAAAGTTAGAAATTTGACTGGGAAAGGAAAAGCTTGCTTGGCAAATCCTGATTTCAAGTTTAAACATGGATGCCTTGTGTGACTGATGACAGGTGCAG
The DNA here is from genome assembly GCA_010277015.1 of Poeciliopsis turrubarensis. Classification (NCBI taxonomy): domain Eukaryota; kingdom Metazoa; phylum Chordata; class Actinopteri; order Cyprinodontiformes; family Poeciliidae; genus Poeciliopsis; species Poeciliopsis turrubarensis. Next base: position 151,110 of record VMRN01000252.1, read on the forward strand.
CGAAAGTAAAAATTCACATATGATGATTTGCATCTCCGTAATTCTGTTTGCATCTCCATAATTCTGTTTGCATGCAGTCCTGAAAGGTCAATTTTAGAGATCATGTTGTAAAAAACTGAATGCAGACAAATACACTGATATTGGATTATGTTGTGAATAACACATAAGCTGGTCCTTAAGCATTTTATCACAGAGGTCTTCCACCATCCGCAAACTGGCTTGGGTTTCATGGCATTTCCACACGAGTCTCAGCTGTTTATTCAGGTTGATTGCAACACAAGCTGTGCAGGTTTCAAGCTGATCGTCTGGCTGTGGAACTGTGACAACTTTACATGCAGATTCTTAGATTTCTTCTCGTTTGAGCCAATTTGACAATGACAACCTTCAAGCTGTGATCGATACGGTGGTGGCAGCGAAAGCAAAAGATGACACTGACAGTGCAAATCTGTTTCTACTACCTGTTGGAATTTTCTCTTTGACTGGATACTTGACTAATTTTGGTCAATAAAGGGTTTTAGCTGGTATCTTCTTTAATAATAAGGTTAGTAACCAGTACAGCAACATGCAATCAGAAACAAACACTACCATTTTTAGCAGTACAATGACAGGTGCATACATGGTGTGCCCAACAGCTAGGATGGGTTTATTATAAATCTGGCTGCCCTTGTAATCTGTGAAAGCGGTGAGTGATGCTGTACTTCTTCATGGTTTTAAAGAAGTACAGCATCTTCATGTTTTGTTTTGTTTGTTTTTTTCAAAGATGAAATCATCTCTTTGTAGGGGGAAAACATGCAAATAAAGATAAAAACCTCCAAAATATCAATGGAAGTACTTAAAAGAACCAGTCAGTCAGTGGATGCCTCATGTGACGTCACTGGAGGATTGTGTGAGTGGAATCATGTCTTTGCAAGGTTAGGTTGTTATGTTAATTAAACAGAAAATGACAGAAAAAAGTAAATAAGACAAATACGAGAACGTGTTCTGTCGGTGGAAAAACTGTAACTAAAGTGGGTTTGGTCGACTTCACAGAAAATCTGCTAAGAAGCTTTAAAGAAACTTCACCTCGATGAGTTTTATTCCCCTCCTTTCCATTTACCTAGACGTTTTAAAAAGCAGACATGATTCACAATGGCTGAAAATGTCTTGGTGAAGTTGCTCGGCTGTGACCTGCGAGTCTCACCGTCCTGACACCTCCGTCCCGATGCTGCAGAACCAACTGAACCAGTCTGGTCGCCGGATTCCTCGGACTCCAGGCCCCGAACGGTCCGCTCGGCTCCGATAGCGCTCACCGAGAAGCCCGAACGCTGCAGCCGAACGCCGGGGACATCCTGGATGAGGTGCGCTAAAAACGATCCCCTCCGCTTGTCTCTGTACACTCAGTACTTTTACTGACAGAAGTAGGAGAAGGAAACGGGCTCCGACTACACGTCACCTAAAGAAATAAAAATAATGACGACTCGCTTCAGTTTTCCGGGAAGGGCGGAGAAACGCGAAGTACACGCCTGTAATGTTATCGTTATTTTAGCAGCTGTAATGGTTTCCTTTCTCTTAAATCATTATCACTTCTGTTTCCCACATGAAAAAACAGCAAAAGTGGCATTAAAGCGTTTGGAGCTGATAGCACAACGTATTCACTGTCTTCTGTATGGACCGGATTTCCTTCAGCCCTCAATGAACCAATCCGATGTCCCTGTTGGACTTCCGTGTCGAAGCTCAGGCCAGAATAATCGCACCAGCGCTAACGATCCGCACGTCTGCGTGAGTAAGTGACGCTGAAATGCTCGACGTTCTGACTCGTAATGCCTCCCTATTCATTTCCCGCGAAACTGTCACGGTTTCTGGCGCTCGAGACGTTGTAGCAAGTGGGTAAACTAGGCTAAGAGGTGAGGATGAGTAAACAACTAAAACAATTGACCTTTACAACAAAATACAACCTCAGAGTAGTATGTAGACGTTCGCCATGATTATTATAGGTCACATTGAAGCGCTTTAATTAACAGAAGCTTCTCTCGCAGCAACATTAATCTTCCATGTTAGCAAAGTAAAACATCAACTTTAAGGTGGTTAGCAGTAACTTAAAGTGTGCTAACTTGTCCCGCATATTTATGGGCTTTCTGTGTTATAAAGACTTGTCCTTTTACTCGGCGTGGACCCCTCGCTGCAGAGTGTTGACATGTAATTGTAAGCACACTTTCCTCTGTTGTCTCTGCAGATTTCTAACAGCGTTCACGTTATTTTTCAGGTAGCATCTCACAATGGGAATTCACGGACTGGCCAAGCTGATAGCTGATCATGCCCCCGGTGCCATCAAAGAACAGGACATCAAAAACTACTTCGGTAATTCTAACATATTACTTTTTCTATATTTAAATCACGAAGGTCACAAGAAACGCAAATACATCTTTAGTCAGTCGTGTTATTATTATTATTATTTTTTTTTTTACAGTGACATTAAATATGAAATAATCTTAATGTTTCAATTGCTTTTTGTAGGCAGGAAAATTGCTATCGATGCCTCCATGTGCATCTACCAGTTCCTGATTGCTGTCCGACAGGAAGGGAACGTTCTGCAGAGTGAAGACGGAGAAACTACGAGGTTCTGCATAACTGATTTGATTTCCAACCATATTTGCAGTATGCATTGGATACACTATTTTTTTTTTTAGTAGCCTACCCCCACTGCATGAAGTAAAGAGGTTTGTGACTTTCCCTTTTTCTAGCCACTTGATGGGAATGTTCTACCGCACAATCCGCATGTTGGAGAACGGGATCAAGCCGGTGTATGTGTTTGATGGGAAACCTCCACAGCTCAAGTCAGCTGAGGTTTGTATGGACTTTGTCGGGCACGGCCGATAAGAGGTCACAGAGTGCATCAGCTGAGTTTGAACTATGAGTTTTTAACTTTGTGTAAATGACAGTCCAATGCTTAGACTTAGCATTAATATCGTCCTCATTTTCTATCAATGTTTTCTTTGTTTAGCTGGAGAAGAGAGGGGAGAGGAGAGCAGAAGCTGAGAAAATGCTTGCCAAAGCTCAGGAATTGGGTAATTTTTAAAAAAAATTGTTATTTTAGTAACAAAACTTTGCATCCTTTTTTTTCCCCCTCACTAATGTAAAATTAAAAGAATACTGAATATGAGTCCTGTTTTCTTTTTTTTCCCATGCTTATTATTATTTTTAAATTGTCTCAAACCAGGTGAACAAGAGAATATCGACAAGTTCTCCAAGCGACTCGTGAAAGTCACCAAGCAGCATAACGACGATTGCAAGAAGCTACTGACCTTGATGGGAGTGCCTTATATCGAGGTAGCATTAAGAGCTGCTCTACTTCTCTACTTCTGACCTTACTTTTAAAAATTTTAAAGAATTGGAAGATTTTTTTGTGTGTGTTGGCTCTTTGGTAAATTTACAGATTTGCAGTATTTGAATATATTTTTTAAAAATCAGTTGCTACTGGAGAAATAAATAAATATGCATAAATACATGTGCTATGTGATTTTTTTGTTTGTTTGTCTTTTAGGCTCCGTGTGAGGCTGAAGCCAGCTGTGCTGCTCTGGTTAAAGAAGGGAAGGTCTTTGCAACAGCAACAGAGGATATGGACGGACTGACCTTTGGGACGAATGTCCTGCTAAGACACCTCACTGCCAGTGAAGCAAAGTACACACCTTGATTTATTTCTGTCCCTTCTTAGTAATTTTATAAAGATAAAAATGAGCCTTCTGTTTATGTTGAGTGCTTATGTATTTAATTTTTAAATGCCTCTTTTTTGCTGCAGGAAACTTCCTGTTCAGGAATTTCACTTTAATCGCATCCTGCAGGACATCGGTCTGACCAGTGAGCAGGTGGATTCTGACTGCAAAATGCTAAGTGCTTATTGTCTGTGCAGCACAGAACTCAACTATCAGCCTTTACTTCTTCCAGTTCATAGACCTTTGTATTCTGCTGGGTTGTGACTACTGCGGCACCATCAAGGGAATCGGTCCCAAGCGAGCCATCGACCTGATGCGGCAACACGGCTCAATAGAGGAAATCCTGGAGAACATTGATACAAATGTGAGTTAAATCATTTTTTTTCCTCTTACTGAAATTCTTTTTGTGTTACGTGTGGAGCAAGTGGAAGCAAATGTTTTTTTATTGTATTTTTTTAAAAACATCAACAAAGATGCATAAAGATTACAAAAAAATGAGACAAAATGTGTCTTGCAGATGTTCAGTTTTTTTGAACATTTTATTTGAATGCATTTTGAATGAAAAATACCTTTTCTGAACTCTTGTAAAGCTTAGAATGGATATAAGTCTGTAAGTACTGAACAGATGCTTTCCACAATTTCTCCATGTTTCATTTTACTTTTATAAATAGCTGTTTGAAAGAACTTTTATAGAAACATGTTTACTTGATTTCCCACTACACATTTATCTAAACATTCACAAAGACAGTTGCGTCAGTGGAAACATTTATGTAGTCAAATATTTCAAAAATTGTTCCATTTTGAATAATGTCTGGACTTTTAGCTCCGTCATATTTCGGCTTCATGGGGTGTTTTGGGTCACCCCGTCCATCTTTTTACGAGACAATAAATAAATTGATTGCTGTCAAACCAGGCAGTGGATGAGATTTTATGTTTTTGTGTGCATTTTGTCCACCTTTGTGCAGAAGCATCCGGCCCCAGAGGACTGGCTGTACAAAGAAGCGAGGAATTTGTTTTTGAAGCCAGAGGTGGTGGACTCCTCCACAGTGGACCTGAAGTGGAGGGAGCCTGATGAGGAGGCTCTGATCCAATTCATGTGCAGTGAGAAACAATTCAGGTGAGCTGAGTGGAGACTCTTTTTTTTAAATTTTTTAAAAAATTATTATTATTTTATGTTTTGCTTGCGTTTCTCATATGACGCTGGAGTGATTGGCTATTGTGGTGTTTGCTAGATGAACTGCTTTTACATCATTAATCCACTAGTCTCCGCTGTTGGCCGTTTTAAATGCGGTTGCTTTACATTCCTTTTAGCCATTTTTGAAGAATACTGCCTACTTGTCACTTAAGCCAGTTAAAGTGGTCTTATTTCTCCCTGATTACCTGCATACAGCAGTATTAATCTTAAGTTCTGAGTGATTTTTGTGTGTTTTCAGCGAGGACAGGATCCGTAACGGCTGTAAAAAGATAATGAAGAGCAGACAAGGTAGCACACAGGGAAGACTGGACTCTTTCTTTTCCGTCACTGGCTCACTCTCCTCAAAAAGGAAGGTATGCAGACTTCAGCGGCCCGCTAACCCAATGGTCATTTCAAATGTTATTTTTAAATGGACATTATTTGTGGTTCCTCATGTTTACATTTTGTTTTTGGAGACTCTGGTACATGCTAACCTTGAAAAATATTAAGTATTTCTTGTTTTATTTCTGTTTTGTTAGGAACCGGAGACCAAAGGCTCAGCAAAGAAAAAACAGAAAACTGGAGCAACTCCAGGCAAATTTAAGAAGGGCAAATAGACTGAACTGATCACTGTTGACGTTACTGCTATGTATACAACACATTAGATAAGAACTATTCATTTTTTCATGAGGAAAATGCGACACAGAAGGAGCTTTAGTTAAATCATTATTTCATATCAATATGTTTTGTTTATGGCCAACCATCATCCAAGCTGGCTGCCTTTTAAGGTGCTGAATGGGTTCAGTGACATGCTTGAAATAAAAATCTTACATTGTCGTGAAACCTGTCGCCTGACTTGATTCATTTTTATTAACACTTAAAATATCGGCTGGTGGATTGGAAGCTCACCGTGGACTGATTTCCTAAAAATAATTGGAAGTGAAAATTGCTGATTCATCCTCCTCATATTTTTGGCGTCATTTACAGAAGTAGTTGAGGGAAAAGACTGGGCAGGGAGTCCTCAGTTCACATTTATTATTTATTTATTTATTTGAACTGAAAATGTTTCTTCCCCTTATGTTTTTATTGGTTACTTTTGGATTGAGTACAAAAAAGGTTAAAAAGAGAATAAAATTCCACAGTCCAGGAAATCGGAGAATGGAACAAGACTGGGCAGAAGAATATTTGAGACAAGACAAATGTTTTGAAAATACCACCAGCTTTGAGAACCATAATGCAACATGTTGCCTTCAGAAGTCAATCACTGTACATTTTGCCTGCAATTAAATTAAATCCGACTGTTCTGTGAAGGCCTCTGTTGTTTGTTGTAAAACTGTATCCCGACCTTTGACCTTCTTATTCAGCGTCGTTCGATGACCTGGTAGCTTGAAACTAACCAAACCAGCCCACGGTAACTGTTGGGGAGCTGCAGAGAGCCATCGCTCAGGAGCAACAATTTGCTGAAACGACCACTGTTGGTATGAGCGCCTCAACGGAAGCGTGGCGAGCATCACCAGAAGAAAAGTGAGGAGATGCACGTGGAAGAAGATGCTCTGGTGAGATGAAGCCAGAATTGGTATATAACGAATTCCTCTGTCATGTTTCCATCAAGAAACTAACAAGATAAAAGGGGAAGGATATAAATAAGATATGTGGATGTAGAAACATGATTGGTTTGGATCGTTATCTGCAGAACATTTCACTGAAACATGAGTCTGAATTAGAGGAATTACACTGAATACATTGGCCGTTTAGTGGGAAAATGAGTCTGAAAGGAGTCTCTTTAACAATATTTAGTCACTGTGAGGAAAACAGATATGTTGACGGGAAGCCAAGTGAGCCTGAAAATCTGCTGAAGAATGGCCCAGTCAAAGTCCAATTCTAAATCCGGAGAATCTGGGGTGAGGCATAAAAAAATTAAAGTATCCCATCGACAATCACACTTTCTAAAGACAAACCCAAAAAATACTCGCTTAAAATTACAGCAAAATGTAGTTTTGTCTGCAAAGCATTGAGTCAAAACGGAATCGACTGAATGAAAGTCACCCTTACTCGGATTTGATTTGCAAAACATTTGTGAAAAACGCTAATTCCTCATCATCTTCACGTTAAATCCTTGTTGAAAAAACAAAATGAAGGGTTTCATGTGTGATATGACGAAATATGAAAAAGGAAACTTCAGGTTGTTGCTTTAATGAGTCGGATGCTGCATGAAGCCGGAGGGGCGGGCCGGAGCTCTGACACCAATCACTGAACACTGGATGTTCTTTCTGGCAGGATATTGAGCAAAATAACATTTTGCCAAGAGGCATCATGTGATGGTTTGCAACAGTGCAACCATTTAAATGAGTCATTCCTTAAAGAAGCTTCCTCTTTTGCTACCAGCATCAAGAAATGAAGTCCTATAAAACACAGCTAACATTTCAATCAAGTCACCGCATGAAGAAAGGACTTCTTGTGTGTTGGTCTGGTAAGAAAAACTTTTCTACTAACTTTTTTATTAATTAAACATTCATTTTTGGATGTGCCTGTATTTTATTATTATTTTTTTTTAAAAACATTTTTTCATTGTGGTTAATTAAATTGGACAAAACTGAATTATCGTTGGCATAAAGAAGGAAAACTATTTAGCGTAGAGTGAACTCAAGTCAATTCTCTGATTCTGTTTGTTTCCAAATCAGCAGCTTCCCAGATGTGTTTCAGTTTGGCAATCATCTGTTCCTTACTAACTTTTCAGTTTGCCTCGGGTAAGCTTTTCAACACTTATCACTGAACAGCACATTAGGAAAAAGGAATGCTAAGTATGTTCTCATACTGAGCATAAAACGTTATATTTGTGCATCTTGCTGACGATGCGTTTCCAGGCACTCTGGATGAATGTGAGCCTGGTAAGAAAGCAGTCCTGTTCATCACCACGCCAGAAAACCTGGAAGCACTGAGTGGGTCGTGTCTACTAGTCCCATGCAACTTTTCTGCTGAAGGAAGGGGCAACTTCAGGGGCAAAAACTTTGGGGTGTGGATCAAGTCGGATTCTAGATTTAGAGACTCCTCTGCAAATGTGATTTTCAACAGCAGCGGGTCGGTAAAAATGTATCCGCTGGAAATTGCCGGAGACCTGGAGAGACAAAACTGCACAACTGTGTTTCAAAACGTAACGAGGGAACATAGAGACACATACTTCTTCAGAATTGAAAATACGCAGTTCCGGGCAACAGCTTCCTGCAGTGGATTTCCCTTAAGAGTCAGAGGTGAGAAATTTTGAACTATTAAACAAAATGTGAACTTCATGCCAGTTGTGATTTTTATTTTAGATATACATCAGTCCAGTACATGTTTATTTTAAATCTTGTTTGCTGTGTCACAGTTTTATAAGATTCTGAGAAATTGGGTTAAAAGTGGGACTTTGAGATTTATTTAGACTGAGTGACTGAGAAAGAGAGGAAACGCTCAGTGCTCCAAAGTGAAAATCACCAGAAATTGTTTAAATAATGCATACTTTGGCATGTTTATTTGATTTGAAACCCCAGATTCTCCTCGGAGACCCAGCATTAATGTTCCCTCTGACCTGAAGGAGCGTCAGTCTGTCACTGTAACCTGCTCAGCTTTCACTCCCTGTCCAAACTCACCTCCTGAACTCACCTTGAATCTCCAACAAGACTCTCTCAGACACACAGAGAAAAACACAGATGGAACCTTTACAACTAAAATCCAGGAGATCATCACTCTGTCAGACACACATGATGGATACAACATCAGCTGTTCTGCCAGATATCCTGTGATTGGAGGAAACAAGACAGCAGAGACAGAAGTGACTCTCAGTGTTTCATGTAAGTGATCCTGTCAGCAGGTCATGGTTCAGCTGTTTCTGATCAATAAAGTTCATGTGTCTCATTTTCCTCAGATGCTCCTAGAAACACCTCAGCATCCATCAGTCCATCAGGTTTGGTGTCAGCAGGTAGCTGGGTGGAGCTGAGCTGCTCCAGCAGAGCCAAACCTCCACCCACATTCACCTGGTTCAGGATCAGTGAACATGGAGACATTAATGTGTTTGTGGGGCCGATTTACAAACTCCGGGTGACCAACATGACAGATTTGAGAAGTTATTACTGTGAGGCAAAAAATATTCTGGGGAGTCAGACATCTACACGGAGTCGTTTAAAAGACCAAGGTAATTTCTTTATGTTAATTATATTGATATAGGATGTTAATGTGCTCCAAAACTAAGCCCTTACTTATGTTACGTATGTTCTTAGTATCCAAATGCCTCCACATATTTTCATAAATAGTAGTGAAAGAAATAGTATTTGTACTGTAAATAAATGATATTTTGGGTGTGTGCAGTTGATTTATTGGCTACAAATGAAAAAAAACTTCAAACCAAATTGAAAACAAGACAGGAAGAGCTGGAGATTTTCGAAAATCTCCAGAATTTGAAAGGGTTTTTTTCATTGTTTATGCAGGCCTTCAGTGTGGGATCCATTCTCTGAATTCTAGAAACATTGATTGCGAAATCTCATTTAACTTTCGCTGCTGTTTTTGTTATTTTAGGGACGAAAACAAAAGCACTATGGGGAGCTGCTGCTGGGGGATTTATTGCGATCATCATTGTGATCTGTGGCGCTTGCATCCTTTGGTAAGCATAAGATGTGCAATCCAACCGCGTGACTTGGAAAAAGTTGCTTAGAAGAAATCAGAATTGAGATCTTTGTGATGGATTTACTTTGGAAATGCTGACTCACTCCTGTTTTTTCTAGGCGCTCGAAGTTTAAACATTCAGCTTTTCGTCAGTCTGAGGTGAGAAAATACAAGCATCCTGTCAGAAAACCACAAGTTTTTATGTTTGTCTTCCAAGGTATTGGTAAACATCTCGGTTTCTGTATGCTAAAATAATATATTGGTTTTGACTGTATGTCTGTTAAACCCTAAGTGGAGGAAAAAATGGAAAAGCGAATTCAGCTGAATCAGCGGCTGCGTTTTGCTCTCTTTTTTTTTTTTTTTATTTTATTTTCTCCAGAATTCAGGTTTCAAAGAGTCGACCAGTGCCGCAGAAAACCAGGACATCCATTACGGAGACATCGACTTCTCTGCGATGAGACCGTCTCTCAAAAGAGCCCGAGACGAGACGGATCACCAGAGCGTCATGTATTCAGAAGTGAAAGTGTGCAGAGCTGGAAACGGGACTCAATCTGTGGACGGCCTCTACGCTCAGGTGAAGACGAAACCAGTCAACCCACATTTCATCGAGTGAAACATTGTCCTGCAGATGTTTCGACTTTTTCTCTGAACTGTTCAAACACGAACGATTGCTTTCATTTTAAAACTGTATGTTTTGGGTTTCCTTCCACAAACTATTCACAATGTTTTGCTATTTGTGAAAAGCAAACCATTGTGAGGGGCCTCAAAAGCATCGACTGTTAACCGATTTAGACGTACGCGAATGTTTATTGTCCAGGTAGACGACACATTTATGCCCAGGGTTTAACTTCCTGGTTGGTGTCTTGAGATGTTGCTTCATGAGAAATTGTTCCTTTCTCATGAAGCCATCTCCTTTTCTTTCTTTTTTTTTCTTTTTCTTTTCTTTTTTTTTTTTGAAGTGCACCAGTCCTTCCTGCAGCAAAGCAACCACACGCTTCCATCTCCGTGCTTTCTTCTTTCTTCAAACGCCTCGTTTGGTCGGACTTCTGTCTTTTCATGGAATCTAAGCCAATTTTCCGATCATGTCATGCAGTTCCGCTTCTGACGGCGCGCTCTCACCCTTAGCACCTTTCAGAGAAACACCTGCGAAGAACGAAGCACTTGCTCTAAAATGGACAACTGTGATTTTGAAGGAAAAAAGTGACTCCATACTTGCAAAGATTACATATTCACAGATCATGTGCTGATGAATAAACCGGTCACGAATGAGGACATTCGGTCTCACATTCGAATGTGAGACTGAATGTGTCTCACATTTTCGGTTTTTGTGAGACACAAAAACCGAATGAATCATTGAAGCATTTCCAAATAAAGCCGTGAACCGAGCAGAGGAAGGAAGGCAGCTTTTAAGCCAAAAGAAATTACACACACACAAAAATAACAGAAAAGTTTGCTGTTGTGGGCTTTAAGCCTGGCTTTCAGTATGGTAGATGATATCTCGCTATTTTACCTCAAAACCATTCGGCTTGAAACTGAATGCCGTTCGTGTCTGCCTCAAACATATGGGGTTTGTGTGGTTTCAAATTCAAATTCAAATTAAGGAAGCTGGTCACTCGTGTTTCTGTTCTCATTTTAAATAGGCAATAAGTGCAAATAGGACTGACAAGAGCCTATCTTGTGGGAAATGTTTTCTTCAATCATCTGTCAGGCTTCGTTCACAAATTGCAAAACTTCCCTTTTTCCCAGAGAGCTTATTGACAAAACGTGTATGTAGAAAAGTATTAGGCAACATCCTGATACTGCAGGAAGGCTACCAATGTCTGTTTCAACTTTACCAGAAATGTATTATTTGTGTGAGAGTGAATGACGTGAGAGTGAGACTTGATCCTTCAAACCACCACCACCTTGCAAGGAAAAAAAAATAAATGCATGATGTGTTTTGTAGTCCAGGTTTATTTTGTAGCTCCAAAATAAATTTGTAACTTTGAGAGTTGCGTTTGTCTTTATTTGATGGTGGAAAATTAAGGCTCACCCAGACAACAGATTTTAAATGGGGATTAAAATGCACAAACAAAAAACTGTATTTATGAGGATACACTGTAGTGCAGACCTAGGACTCTATAGCGTTATATTTGAGGAAAAGTAAACATTGCTTCCTCTTATTGTTATTCAGCTATGCGGTTGCAGCAGTTGCTGAAAACATGTTTTAAATACAGCAACGATTTACTTCAGGTTTGACTTTATTCTCGGGATACTACGACTGTATTCTCCTAATTTTATGACTTTATGCTTGTAATGTTTGCTTCTTTTTTTCTTATTATGGCCTCAACAGTTTGTCATAAAAAGAAAAATACAGAATTAAGTACATATAAAATACAAAAATGAATTCTTCCTTACTTCAACAGCCCTATCAAATACCTCCAACTGGCAGATCTGCTCCACCTTCCTCAGTGAGCGAGCATCTCAAATATCAAGCGTGTATATATTTCCAACATCAGGGACGTAAGGCTGCAGTCTCTCTCTTGCCACTAGGGGCGCTGTAGCTCAACGCGAACAGTTCTTTGTCCTCAGGAAGTTTCTTTCCCAGTCTCCAACATTTCCAGGTTAGAAAGAGGCCGGTTTCCCCACAGACTGGCTGGTGCACTTATAATTTGATTCTGAATGGGTTTTCAACAATTTATCTGATTTAGTCAGTAAAAAACAAAATAGAAATAAAAGAAAAAAAAAACAAAACTATGACCCACAACCCATGAAACCCTTGAGTGCAACAGGAGAGTGCGTTCAGTCATCCAACGACTATAGATGTTTTCAGGTTAACCATTTTAAAATGAAAGAAAGCAGAGAAATATATCTTAGCCAATTTTATTTTATGTTTAAATCATATATACAAAAATCCAGGGAAATAGGCACTTTTACATAATTTCAAAGTTATTGCATCCCAAAAGAATGTTTCTTTAATCACCTTTGAAGCTTTATAGATAAAACATAAAAGTTAAGAGAAAATGCAGATTTAGCTTGCTCTAACCTCACACCATCAGAAAGGAGACCGTCTGTGATTAATATAGTAAATGACAAAATGTAAATGTTATTTTTGATTGTTTAGTATTTTTTAGATTTAGTCCGACTTGCAGTTCATATGGCTGCCGTGCTGACTCAAAGTAAGACGAGTTTAAAATATCCAGATCCAAGACAATAATCAGAGGCAACATAAGGAAAACGAAACGTACAAAAGCTATACTGCTTTTAAACTTAGGTGTCATTTTACCTTACTCTATTCAGGAATCTCAAAAACACTTTTAAGTTCCAATTTGTGTTCGTGTTTACTTTCTGCGAGAGCGAAAATTCACACATTCAGCATTGTAGGCAAACTCCAAACTTCATCCTTTACAAGCAGAAGACACCTGTGGATCACACAGAAGAGGGGAAAAAAAAATAAAAATAAAATGTGTCAAGTTCCATGATTTTTTTGCAAAAACTAACTCATGGAAAAACAAGATTATGAATGCACAGAAACTTTATCGTAGTACATACCTAGAGTAACAGTGTGTACATCTTACACATCAGCATCTGCAATAAGACAAAAAAAATAAAAATAAAAAATAAATCCATTATGTTAGTTTTTGAATAACTTTCCAGACAATCATTTTCAAAATGCATGTATATTGTATATCACCAATTAGCTAGTGGCCTAAAGTATAGCGGAAAACAATATCTTTCAACCAAGTTTCCACAAGGTCCTCTTTCTCATTCGAGTCCCAAACAACCTGATCGATAAAGTGCAAAAAATTAAAAGCAGTACCCCATTCATGGAGTGTTGTATTTCCCACATGTGTCACTCTGCAAACGTAGTGCTCTCCATTCTGTGGAGTGAAATTCGCGTGCTTGGTGAGGTGGTAGTGCCAGGTGTTCTCAAAGGCCAGGTCAGTCTGCTTGACGTCAGCTATTTCCTGTCCATTCTTCAGCAAATCAATCTTGATCTCTGGTGGGTGAAAGTCGCTGACGTGGCAGATGAGGACGTTTTTTTCCCCGTACAGCCCAGGGTTGCGACTGTAGATCTGCACCTTTGGTGACACTGACAACACAAACACACGGCATTAACACATCTTCAAAAACAACTTCAAAATAAGTCAACAAAATGATACACTTTTTTGTTTAGTTAGTCTTAAAATGGCAGCGACGAATAAAAGTTATGGCATTTGGAAAACTGAAGGTGTGTTTTTTTTTTTTCTTTGCCGCTGTTCGTGACTTTCGAATATAACGTTACAGGTAGTTGCACAACTACGCAGCTACCTAAGGTTTAAGGAATATTCAGTTCTTCCTCTTTTATCATGTACACAGCCAAGACAAAAGCTTTTTCTTTTAGGTTGACACATTCTACATTTAATACTAATGCACATCTAATGCCATCCCTAAGGGCCAATTACAGAACACCAAAGAGACCAATTAACTTAAAAAAGGAAGAAGCTGGGAGATAAATATATTAATCCTAAAAATGTCCCAATCCATGTTTTAGGAACAGAAAATGTGTTTGCTTTCAAAACTCGTCGAGCACCATTGTGCGGTGACTAATTAAAGCCGCTGACATCTTTGGTTGGGAATGTTTCTCTCACTAACTTAACCAACTGCGGATGGACCTGTTTGAGTGGAATGAGGAACAAGGTTGCATTTGAACGTAGAAGCAGAAGCATCAAACGCTGTCCCAGCCGAGAGAGTCTCAAAAGACAAGACGCCAACAGAAGTTGTTTTGAACAGACGGATGGGAGATGACAAAACCAAACTCTACAGCCCCAACCACACATTCCTGCTCAGGAATACAATTTACCACAATTACAGTCCAACAGTGCTCTTAGGGTTATTGTTTTCTAGTAACTTGATCTGCCAATTGCTGGTGTGGCCTCACCCACACCTTGTATAGCCATCAAAAAAACAAAAACAACTTGCACTTTGACCCAGCTAAAGTCCACAAAGAACATAAAACTCTTGGACTTTGACATGTTTTACAATCTTATGCAGAAGACACAATCTCAGTCTCTTAAGGTGACTATAAAAACCTCAAAATATTCTTACTGCATGGATAAAATTGAAAATATGAAGAACATCTTGATTATAATATACGTTATAAGTTATGCCAACTGTTTTCTCATAAGTAACAAGTTCTCTAAGACTCAATAAAGGTGTTGTTTGATACAGTGAAACCATTTCACAAACTCCAGGCCCATGACGAGGTAATAAACAATGGATAAGAACTGGTTCTAATCACACTTTAGTGTAGTCAGGAACAGGTATTGCAGCAAAGTGAGCAATTTTGCATAACACACTCAGGGTTTCCCCCAGTGTTTTATGAGCCTGGCGGGCCACCAGGCTAAGCATAGCTTATTTACTTAAGTCTTTTTAAAATGTTTGCATTTTTTCCAGACTTTACAGTTGGTGTTCAGGAGTTAATCTTCCAATAATACATAATTATCAAGTGATATTTTCAAATTTCCTGTCGACTTTAGAGATTTTTTAACTCAAGATCACGACGGACTGCTGGAGGAATGACTGCCCTCGAGCCCAACCACCGGGCTTACATGTTTTTTTGGGGGGGAAAAACCTTGACACTGAATCTAACTGGATTGCTATGTAACTAGAATCAAATTTAAATGTATGTCATTTAATTTGAATAGGACTGGTTTTATTTGACATTTTTGATTTGGGCCTATTTGCATTGTAAAATGACAGTTGTTGAAAATTGGCCCTGGTAAAACAAACTGAACTAAAGGCTTTAATACATTAGCAATACAACAACAACAGTTACTGTTTGACTCATACGACACGCCAGATGCCATTGTATCACATCTATTCTCTAGGTTTTTACATGGAACATAAGGAACATAAGGAAACCTGGTTAAACACCAGGCAAAACCCCTATAAATAAACAATAATACAAAGTAACCTTAACATAAAGCTTTTTCTTTGTATCATTGAATACATATGCTAATAATTTATTGCGGTAATATGATCAAATTACCTCGATTAATAAAAACATCCTTTAAATGCAGTTGGATATTTCAGGAAAACAGTGCAGATAGATAGAAAAAAAAGTCATATTCCTTTAAAATTAACTCTATTTTAGTGAAGCCAGCTAAGTGTTTGTTTATCTATTTTCTAAATAAAAACAGACAAAAATTGTGAGGGTCATTTTGAGAAACATAGCAGGGCTCTGTGTTTTAAAAACCAGTTTCCTACTTAACCACCCATATGTATTTACCGAGGACGATTTTAACACGTTATAGAGACACGTTTGTTTTTATTTTAATAAGGCTTCTTACAGCTACTCTAAAACAGACGTCTTATTTTAAGCTGACTCACTGCACGAATAAATTAGTAACCTATCCGGGTTATATCCATGGTCAGGACTGAATCCGTACATTTTCGAGTCTTCTTCCTTGTAACACAGCGCCATTGCTGTCCGGTACACTCGCTGTAACCAAAACAAAATACGGCACACAACTAAATTACCTGTTTTAGCCATAACAGCACAAGACGAGTAAAGAACAATGACCAGGAACACCAACTCCTTCATGATTCTTTGTTTTAAGACGGTCTCTGGCAGAAGACGGTGCTTTCTCTTCGCATAAAAACGATGGCAAAAACTGCGCAACAACTCGAATCGAAAGTGAAGACGTTAGTAAGGTGAAACGCGTCAGGACCAGACTAACCCCGCCCAACAAAGTCACTGAAGACCACGTGACATTCCCGCAACCAATCAGGAAATTTAAAGAAACCGTTGCGAGGTGGAATTTACAATAAATGATTGACGGTTTCTTCTTTTTCTTAGCTTTCTGAGTAGCAGGCAAACAACGAAAATATCTTACCGCCATCTAGTGGTCAAAAATGTTAATTAAAATCAGGTTGTTTATAATTGGATCAAATAAAAGAGAAGTTTTGTGTTAGTTTGTAAAAAAATGAATCACATAAGTTTTGTTGTTGTTGTTTTTTTCAAAATATTTGTTTGAGATGCCTGACCTTAATTTATCACGATGACATGATAAACCTCATGGCAACATGACATGAACAAGTTCGGGTGTGTCCTCGGTACTGTTAGAGAGATAGAGACTCACTCTTTTCTTTCTAACACAGCAATAAAATCTAGTTGTATTTTTTCCCCTTTTGTTTTTCTTCAATAGCTTATTTCATATCATATTACATATTATTGTACATTATGTCTCAATGCAAACGTTGCATTTGACTTTGCCTTATCTATCTATCTATCTATCTATCTATCTATCTATCTATCTATCTAT